>ML778333.1:623872-695631 GCA_009831015.1 Picea engelmannii
CTCTCAATAATCCAACACCATACATGAAATGTTTGGAATATTTAATATTTATATTGCATGTTTTTTGGTGTACTAATTGACAGGTATTGTTGTAATATTTTTAATTACTCTTCACCTTGAAGGTCATCATGGAGGAATTAATAATGGGGTGCTTCTGCAAGGAATGAAAAGTTATCCCATACAATTTAGTAAGCTCCCCTTCTATGAGCACCTAGAAATTTTTCATTTGTTTGATACAATGCACATTAGGGAGAATGAAACATAAACCTTATGGTGAATCTTAGATGGAAGGAGTGACAAAGAAAAAAAATTCAAGATTTGTAATGACAGTGAGGAAAATCATGAAATGTAAAGTGTGATTCATTCAAATAGAAAAGGCGAACAAAATATAAGCGCCCTTCAATGGTTATTGACAGAGCAACAAATTAAGGATGTAAAAGAGGTTATTCAAAAAATTAACTTTCCAACTAGATTTTCTTCAAACATATAGAATATCCTAACAAACAAAAGTGACTTAGGTGGGGTAAAAACTCATGATTGGCATACCTTGATTAAGGTAATTATTTTGGTGTATATATTTGTATATATATAGGTGAAACATCTTGTTAGGTTTTTTTTTTTACTAATTTGGAATAAATAATAAAAAAAAAAATTGTTATAGTATGTTCTACCTCTATCTCTCCCAGACAACTTTGACAATAATGTCAAACAAGTTATATATGATCTTGGAAAATAAATGAGGAAAGTGGTGATTTATATGCAAAGTGTAATTTGTTCAATTCGTTGTACAAATTATATTTCATTGCATGTGTTTTACTTGTCATGTAGTACTATATAATGTTTTGTTGAAAACTATGATTTGCTTGCATCATTTGTAGATAGTTGTCATCTAAAGAAATCGATAATGAAGATATAAAGTATTGGAGGAGACAAATTCCTCGTCTAATGTGTGAAATGAAAAAGTATCTACCTTTGATATTTTTAAAAGCACAATAACACTACCTCATACACCAAGTTGAGGAGAATAAAAAATGTGCACCTGTACACACAAGGTCAATGTGGATGGTTGAGAGGAACTTGAAATCATTGAATCTTTTGGTTAGACAAAGAGCACGTCTTGAGGGTTATATGGTAGAGGGATATATTGTATATCAAACCATGGTTTATATGAATCAATATATTCCTAAAATAGTTGCAAGTATTGATGTGGATCACATATGGATGTCAACTCCAATATCAACAAATTTGAAGGGAAGCACCTATTGGGGAAAGGTAGAATAAGGAAAGTTACATGTAAGCAGATGGTGAAGATTTATGATACATTTAAATTTTTAGTTTTTATCTATATCATACTTATTTAATTTTTAGTCTTCCTACATAACCCATTATTATGAAAGTATATCATGGTAACTGATTATATTTGAATTGTTTTATTTTAATACAACTAGTCAAGAGTGGGATGAAATACATTTATACATTGCAAACAATATTGATTGGATGAAGGTATGGATTGAACAAAGTATACAATATAATAATGGTAGGTTATCATGGTATGGTGTGGCTACATTAGTTAAAGAAGATGAACATAAAGGAGATACCAATCTTACACATAGGGAAATTGATTTAGCATATGGTTTAAAAGATAAATAGGAAAGCATATTCACCCATACTATTTAGTTTTTTTGAATATTATATTGACATATATGGCGTGATTTTTTTTCATATTTTGCATAATTTTCAAATATAAATATGTTTATCAATTCACAATGCATTTTTTACGTGTCTGGCATATTTCAGTTGAAAGACCACAAGCCTATGTGGTGCAATGGTTGCAGATTTTGCATCAAAAAGTTGGATGAAAAGATGAAATTTTTTGATAGTGGGATAACTATAGTATTTCAGGCTACTAATGTTTCCTCTAGAAGTGACAGACATACAGAAGTTTATGAAAATTATTACTATGGGTATTTGGAAGATATTCTTGAGTGTGACTTTAAATCCTTCAAATTATTTTTTTTCGACGTCGAATGGTACAGGATACAGATGAATGAACATGATACCATTAGAACTATTATCCAACATGATAACGAATTTACCATGGTTAATACAAGGAATTCTTAGCCAATATTAGATCCCTATGTTCTTCCAAGCCAATGTGAACATGTATTTTACTCATATGTTGTTAGATATTATCCAAGAGGAAGGCCGATAAAGTATAATGTAGTAGAAGAAGATGATTTAGAGGTGCAGTCGGTTCATGTGTTAGACGAAGACGAATAATAATTTCAAGGAGATGTTCAAGACAATGTTATGGATGAAGATGATATCAATGAATATGTTTCATATGAAGAACTTGAATAAGTCGAACCAAATGTACAAGACAATTCTCCTGATGATGATATAGACCATGATATGAATATTGGAAATGACGACATTGATTTTGATGCAAATATGGTCAATCCTTTCAACATCAATTCTGAACTGGATGACACAGATGTTGAGTTGGATGAAGAATAATATTAATGATATCAAAATTTTGAAATGTATGAGGTATGTATTTATATGTTTTAAGTTGATTTGTTCTTTTTAATTTACCTTAAATCTTTCTTTTCTTAATTTCTATTCTTGATTCTTACTATATTGCTTTCAAATATTTTATAGTAAATAAATTGGGTATTGGGGAGTTGAGAGTGATGTTTTGGGGGGGGGAGGGGGAATATGAGCTTCCACCTTCACATGGTTGGCCTTTTTCAGTAGAGAATATATTATAGGAGGGTTTCCATACTTAAATGTGATACACACAAAGAACTCAACAATCAAATTACAACAAAATTATAACATAAATGTGAAGGATATGAAATTATCAATCATTTAATATTTTTTAATTTTGCACAAGTCAATTGAAATATTTAGTTTCACCTTTACTACAATGAAAGGAGTTTTAAATGTTCAACAATATCTAAATATCTTGTTTTTTTTTCCTACAGGTGCAGTTGGATGCAACTATTCAGGAGTCCCAAGACCAACAATGTCAAAGGGGTGACTTTGAGAATTGGAATGGACCACAACTTAGTCATACTTAACCTTTCCCTTTTCCCTTAAGTGTTATAGGTTTATAAAGGTTTAGTGTTGGGGTACAAAGTAATATATTAATAATAGATAATATAAGCTATGCCATAAAGTTGCTAGGAATCAAGGATTCCAAATTTAGGTGTTAAGGGTTATATAGGTTATAGGTGTTATGATTTCTAGAAGATATCAATTATATGGGGTTAGAGTGTTGGCATGTTTTTAAAGGCAGCGTATTCTTGTCATTGATGTCAAGTAAAATAACAACAATGGAAAATAGGCAAGCAAGGAAGATCAATAGCAACGATGGCATGTCTACAGGCAAGAACAATAGCAACAATAGCATGCTTACAGTTATTGATGGCAAGAACAACAACAACGAAGGTATGGTTATAGGAAATAATAGTAGCGACGTTGGCAGGTTTACAGTTGGGAGACAATAATGGAAAACAAGCAGGCAAGGAATATCAGTAGCAATGATGGCATGGAAAGACCAGAAGCGTAAATTCCATTTCGGAGTTTTGAATACCGGGAGTTGGAGGAGTCAAGAGTCGAGACTCTTCATCACAGGAGTCATGAAGTTGTGGAATGCAAAACACTGAAATCACAAACAGGTACATCAATAAAGTCTCCATTTCAGAGTTTTGGATACTGGAAGTTGGAGGAGTGAAGAGTCGAGACTCTTCATCACAAGAGTCCCGAAGTTGCGGAATGCAAAATGCCGAAATCCAAAAATAGGCACATCAACAAAGTCTCCATTTCAGAGTTTCGAATACTGGGAGTTGGAGGAGTCAAGCGTAGAGACTCTTCATCATAGGAGTCCTGAAGTTGCAGAATGAAAAACACCAAAATCTTGAAACAGGCACATCAACAACGTCTCCATTTTAGAGTTTCAGATACTGGGAGTTGGAGGAGTCAAGATTCGAGACTCTTCATCACAGGAGTCCTGAAGTTGTGAAATGCAAAACGCCGAAATCCCAAATCAGGCACAATGAAGGCTCGTGAATTTGCCAAATATTCCTAGCCGTTGGATCGAGGTTTGATCTGGATCGTCAGATCCAGGAAGTGAATGTGGAAGACCATGTCAGAAATGAAAGGTGGAAGACTACGTCAGTATTGACACATGACACAATCATACAACGACAAGTGTCAAGTTGATTTGGAATTTCAGGCCACTGGAAATCACAATTCTAAGTGACACGTGGCAGCCACTCGGGTCATGACACGTCATTGAGTGACACAAGAGTGACCTCACTCTGTGAGTTTTACTTCAGGAGTTTTATCTTCATCATTCCCCCAAAGTCCTGAAGGCTGAAGTCTCAGGGCAGAGGATAGCTGTCTGATCACCACAGATTATGGACCGTTGATCTGGAGAGTGAAGTGCTTGTTTGATTGGAGAGTGGTCATATCTCATGGTCACATTGTCGAGAGCTAGAGAGTAGAGCTATAGAAACCAAGCTCCATTCTGGGGATCACAACTTGGAGTGTCGAGACACTTCATCACTGGAATGTCGAAATGTTGATGTACCCGGTGGTCACTGTCGGTGGTCACGTAAGTGGAAGGAGCTATCATAGTTAGGCTCCATTTCAAGGTTCACACTGTAACTGCTAGAAACCACTTATGGTTTCTACTAGAGGACTCGAAGAGACTTCAGGGTGATCGTCAAAGAAGCTGAAGGGTCTCAAGGCATATTGCAATGAAATGAAGGGTGTTCATACAGAATATTGACAGATGGACGACCGTTGGAGCCTGGAACTGCAACAGAGGGAATGAGCTCGACTGTGACAGAGAAGACAAAGACTCTCAACTGCTGGAGAGGCTAAGGAATCTCAGCATAACACTCAGTGAGGATGAACGCATGGGTTTAACTGCCAGAGAAGCTGAAGAGTTGTAATGATGATTAGGTAGAGAACTCGACGTGAGGAGAGCATGTAGAATCATTTGGAATAGAGGATGAAGAAGATGCACAGAGAGCAGAAAAATGAAGAACAAAGAAGAGCTTGGGGGTTGTTGAGAGTGATTCAGGTGTGTAGAAGGAGGCAGAGTGCAACAACTGAAAGGCACATAAGAGGAATGGTGCATAGAAGGGATATGGCACATAGAGCATAAAAGGCAGAAGAACATAAAGTGTAAGGAAGGGGTGCGGGAAGACACTAATGCAGGTAGAGAAGAGCAGTTTAGCAGAACAGTGATGAGATCGATAAGCCATTGATAAATATTGTATCACTATGATAAATTTATAGATAGAAAACTTTATATTTCAGGGTGGTTGGGAGGACTGTTGTCCTCAGAGGTTCAAGTGGGTGCTTGAACACAGGGAGTTGTAGCTTCCATCTGGTTGCAGCCAGAAAAACCAGGGTGGCAAGGTGGTGTAAGGGAGAACTGTTGTTCTCTATTTTACAGGTTGGTGCCTGTGTGACTGGAAGTTGGTGCTTCCATATAGTTAGTTCTGGAACACTTAGGGAGTTGTTTCTTCCTCCTAGTGGGTGCTAGAGAAACCAGGGATTTGGTGCTTCCTTCTAGTGGGTGATAGAGAAACTAGGGAGTTGGTGCTTCCATCTAGTAGGTGCTAGAGAAAACAGAGAGTTGGAGCTCTCAGCAAGTTGCGGCTTGCAAAACAGAGATTGTAGCCTCACAATGAGTTGGGGCTCATATGTATGATAATGTACAGAATGTAAAGATTACTTATCATACCAAGAAGAAGAGGTTTTCACCCTTTATGGGTTTCCTCAGGAAATATCTGTCTCTGTGTATCTCATATGTGTGAATGATGTTGAATGTTCTATTTCTTACTTCCCTGTATTATTGTGATCATCATTGAGAGTTATGTAATGAATTTAAAATGAGCATAATTGTTTAAGCACGATAACAACTGATTCACCCACCCCCCCCCTCTCAGTTGTGAAACAATTGGTATTAGAGCCAGCCCCTTTTATCTAAGGGTAGATCCTAGAGAATAAACATGTCAAGCCATGAAGGAAATTCAACCAATAAGGCCCCTCTGTTCAATGGAACAAACTTTGCCTTCTGGAAAGTTAGAATGAGAACCTACATAATGGATTTAGGTGCAGATGTCTAGGGTGTGGTAGATACTAGTTATGTAAAGCCATTTGTACTAGCTAATAAGGATGACAAGCTAGAATTTAGATTCAATGCTAAGGCTATGAATTCTATCTTGAGTGGGCTTGCAGAAGAAAAATTCGTAAAATTTATGCACCTAGGAACTACCAAAGAAATTTGGGACAAACTCATTAGCAGTTATGAAGGTAATGAGAAGGTAAAGGATGCCAAGCTTCAAACCTACATAGTACAGTTTGAACAAATGAAGATGAAAGAAGATGAAACTGTTGGAAAATACTTTCAGAGAGTTGAAGAACTGGTAAATGCAATGAAAGCACTTGGTGAAAAAATTGAGGAACCTTATTTAGTTCAGAAAATTTTGAGATCTCTACCAGATAGGTTCAACCCGAAGGTCTCTACTATAGAAGAACGTAATGATCTAAAAAACTTGGAGTTTGATCAACTTCTAGGAACATTGACTGCATATGAAATGAGAATAGTTAAAGATAAACCCACCTCCAGAGAAGCATCATTTAAGGCAGACAAGAATGAGGATTCTGAGCCTGATGAAATTGAAGAAAAATTTGTGAAGAGACTGAAGAAGGGATCAGGAAAATACAAAGGTAAACTAGCTTTCAAATGTTTCAATTGTGGTAAGATAGGTCATTTGCAAATAAATGTCCTCACAAAAGAAAGGATCAGACATGTGATGATGAGGAGAAGCACAAACACATAAATTTCTTTAAAGAGAATAATTTTAAGAAGAAAAGTCTTTGTGTAAACAATGATGATGATCCTTTATATGATGAAGACAATGAATCCTCTATTGAAGATAAACTAAATGACTTCATACTTATGGCCAAAGAGGATTATGATAATAAAATAATAGGAAGTGAGGCTAATGAAGAAGAAGTTGTGGTTGATATGGAAGGAGAACTAATCAGTGCACTAGAAGAGATTGACAGACTCACAATTAAGAACAGAAAGAAAAAACAATTGTTGATATATTTCGAGAAAGACAGTAAAGAGCCTAATGAAGACCTTTTCCTACTAAAAGTGGAATTAGAAGAGGCAAAGAAAATCGAAGACATTCTGAAACAATAGTTATCAGAAAAGAAGGCAAGATGTGAATCCTTAGAAGACGAGATAGTAAAAACCAGAAAGAAATGGAGAAGTTTAATGGATTGTATCACCAAAATATGCCAAGTATTAAAGCCTCAGAAGGATTAACCTCCATTCTAAATCAGCAAAGAAACCCAAATTTGAAAGCTGGATTGGGGTATGGAGAAGGATCAAGTAGTGATGATCCAAGTAATACATAACCTATTAAGTTTGTCAAATCCTCAAACATTGACAACAGACACTCTGTAGAAACAAAGAAAGAAAATCAACCACCAAGAAGGAATGAAAGAAAAAGTACCAGAACCGAATCTGTAGATCAGAGAGATTATCGGCATGAAAGAAATCGACCTCCTTAAAGAAGATAGACTTTTTCAAGGTACAACGGTTTTTTTCTATGGTTATTGTTTTTTTTGCTCTAATTTTGGTCACAAAGCTATAAAATGTTCTTTAATATTTAGATATGAACAATCAAGATATTCAACAAATAACCATCTTCCACAACAAAGATTGAGACAACCAAGCAACAAACAACCTCAAACTATAAATCATGCAATGGCTGGGAAAAGGACACAGGTTAAACATAACAATAGTTATGAGCATAAAAATCGCTATGATATTCTGTTTAGTGAAATAGAATGTTACATATGTCATAACTATGGACATAAAGCTGCAGATTGTCGCTTAAGGAATTACAAGCCAGATTTGATTGCCACTGCTGAAAATGTCAAGGTTTGGAAGAAGAAAGCAGATGACAAGTGTGGACTAGTGTTATCCACCCAAAGACAAAAGAATCCTTGGTATATTGACAATGGATGTTCGAAACATATGACTGGAGACAAAAGTAAGTTTCTAACTCTAAGTGAAACAAAATCAGGGAATGTAACTTTTGGAAATGATACACCAGGAAAAATAAAAGGTAAAGGAATGGTAAGGTTGAGTAATGGAAAAGGGAAAGCTCAAGATGTGTTGTTTGTAGAATATCTGAAACATAATCTGCTTAGTGTCAGTAAAGTCTGTGACCGAGGATGTGAAGTCATCTTTACCTCTAAAGACTGTAGAATAAAATATGTGAATTCAAGATAGCTAGTTGCAAAAGGGATAATGACATAAAACAATGTCTATGTGTTAAAAGAAGAAAAAGAAGAATGCCACTTAAGAAAGTATGATGAAATCTGGTTATGGCATAGGATACTTGGACATCTAAACTTTGACCACTTAATCAAGATCAAAAATCTTGAGGCAGTAAAAGATCTTTCGAGAATATCAAATCCCCAAGATTCTATGTGTAAACCCTGCCAAGTAGGAAAGCTAACCAGGACATAGTTTAAGTCCAAGATCTCTACTTTAATAGAGAAACCACTCCAACTAGTTCATATGGATTTATGTGGACCATCAATACAAGAAGGCACAGGGAAAGAAAACTACTTCATGTTGATTATTGATGATTAATCTAGACTTACTTGGGTTTCCTTTCTCAAGGAAAAAGATGAAGCATTTGAGAAGTTTAAAATATTTAAGGCTTTAACTGAGAATCAAACATGCAAGAGGTTAAAGGCAGTAAGATCAGACAGAGGAGGAGAATTTATTTCAAGTGATTTCAAGGAATTCTGTGATAAGAATGGGATCAAGAGAAAATACACAATCCCAAGAACTGCACAACAAAATGGAGTAGTTGAGAGGCAAAACAGAACAATGCAGCAAATGGCCAGGTCAATGATGAATGAGAAGAACATTGGTCAAACCTACCGGGTAGAAGCAATACACACAGTAGTCCATGTTCTTAACAAAGCCCACCTCAGACCACAAAGTGACAAGACACCTTATGAACTATGGTATGGGAGACCTGCTTCAATCAAACACTTCAAAGTATTTGGGAGTAAATGTTACATAAAGAATAATGATGAGAACCTTGGCAAATATGATGACAGGGCTGATGAAGGTATCTTCTTAGGGTATGCTACAAACAGTAAAGGATATAGATGTTATAATAAGAGGCTACATAAAATGGTTGACTGTATTGACATAAAAGTTGATGAAGGAATCCCAACAAGAGAGGTGTACAATAATGAGTCTTCTACAGAGGACATAGCTAAAGATGAAGATGAAAAGGTCCAAGAATCATAAACTGAAGACTCTGAATCATATGAAGACACAAATACTCAGACAGACTCAAATCAAAAGACAAATTCAAATTCCTCCTCCAGAATCACTCAAAAGAATCATCCTGCAAGTCAGATAATTGGTGAAAAAGACAAAGGTGTACAAACCAGGAGAAAGATAATCAAAAACACTGAACAATCACCTATATCTTTCATATACATGCTGGAACCCAATAATTTTAATGAAGCTAGCAAATATGACCATTGGGTTAAAGAAATGAATGATGAACTTGATCGGATTGAGAAAAACAATACGTGGGAGATGGTTCATAGACCTGAAGGTAAAAATATCATTGGTTCCAAATGGATCTTTAAGAATAAGTTGAATGAGTAGGGACAAGTTGTTAGGAACAAAGAAATATTGGTTTGTAAAGGCTATGCTCAAATAGAAGGACTGGATTTTGATCAAACATTTTCTCCCGTAGCAAGATTAGAAGCTATCGGAATATTTCTTGCCTATGCTTGTCATAAAAGGTTTAAAATATATCAAATGGATGTCAAGTCATCTTTTCTAAATGGATATTTAAATGAAGAAGTCTATATGGAACAACTAGAGGGTTTTGAACTGTTTGATAACCCTGACTTAGTATTCAAGCTAAAGAAAGATTTATATGGGTTAAAACAAGCCCCTCGTGCATGGTATCACAGACTGGATACGTATCTCAAAGACAAAGGGTTCAAGAGATGAACAGTTGACAACCATCTATATATCAAAATAGAGGATAATGATTTTCTCATCGTGTTGGTCTATGTAGATGACATCATCTTCGGATGTAATAAGGATTCATTGGTACAATGGTTTTCTTCTGCCATGGAGTCTGAGTTTGAAATGTCTATGATAGGTGAACTGCCATTTTTTCTTGGTCTACAAATTACTCAGAGATCTGAAGGGATGTTCATTTCTCAAGAAAAATATCTAAGAGAAATGTTGAAAAGGTTTCAAATTGAAGATTCTAAACCTGTGGGCACACCTATGGTTACTGGATGCAAATTAAGCAAAGATTATGACCCACCTGATGTTGATCAAATTTCATATAGTTCAATGATAAGCAGTCTATTGTACATCACAACATCTCATCCATACATAATGCTTGTTGTTGGAATGGTAGGAAGATATCAGTCTTCACCTAAATAGAGTCATTTGCTAGCAATCAAAAGGATATTCAGATATTTGAAAGAAACAATTAACTATGGCCTACGGTATCCTAAGAATTAGAATTTTCAATTATCAGTCTACTTAGATGTTGATTGGGCTAACTGCATGGATGAAAGGAAAATAATGAGTGGAGGTGCATTCTTCTTAGGAGATTCTCTAGTAGCATGGTTGAGTAAAAAGAAAGGTTCAATTTCTTTATAAACTACAGAGGCAGAGTACATTTTTGTTGCTACTTGTTGCACTCGGGTATTATGGATGATTCAGACACTTGAAGACTTGGAGGTAAAATATGTTGCATCGATCCCAATTCATTGTCATAATAGTAGTACCATCAGTGTGTCCAAGAATCCTGTATTCCACTCCAAGAACAAGCATATTCCCATAAAATACCATTTTCTGAGAGAGCGGGTCACCAATCAGATTGTTCAGGTCCATTACATTCCAACCATAGAAAAAATTGCAGACATATTTACTAAACCCCTAGCGAAGACACCATTTGAATATCTCCGATAGAAGTTGGGTGTCATCCCGTCTCACGACTAAGAGAGTCCATCCTGTTAGGGGGAGTTTGTATTGATTGAATGTTTGATACCTCCAAAAAATAATGCAACAACTCAGGGGGAGCGTGTTTTCTTTGACATTGATGTCAAAGGGGGAGAAAAGAAAAGTTATGGGTGTCTTTGTTTCCATCAATTCTAAAAGGGGAGATTGTTGGCATGGTTTTACAGGCAGCGTATTCTTGTCATTGATGGCAAGCACAACAACAACAATGGAAAACAGGCAGGCAAGGAAGATCAGCAGCAACGATGGCATGTCTATAGGCAAGAACAAAAGCAACGATAGCATGCTTACAGTTATTTATGGCAAGAACAACAACGAAAAAGGTATGGTTATAGGAAAGAATAGTAGCGACATTGGCAGGTTTACAGTTGGGAGACAACAATGGAAAATAGGCAAGAAAGGAAGATCAACAGTGATGATGGCATGGAAAGATCAGAAGTGTAAACTCCATTTCAAAGTTTTGAATACCAGGAGTTGGAGGAGTCAAGAGTCAAGACTCTTCATCACTGGAGTCCCAAAGTTGTGGAATGCGAAATGCCAAAATCTCGAAACATGCACATCAACAAAGTCTCCATTTTGGAGTTTCGAATACTAGGAGTTGGAGGAGTCAAGAGTCGAGACTCTTCATCACAAGAGTCCCAAAGTTGTAGAATGAGAAACACCAAAATCCTGAAGTAGGCACATCAACAAAGTCTCCATTTCAGAGTTTTGGATACCGGGAGTTGGAGGAGTCAAGAGTGGAGACTCTTCATCATAGGAGTCTCGAAGTTGCAGAATGAGAAACGCCGAAATCCCAAAATAGGCACATCAACAAAGTCTCCATTTTAGAGTTTTGGATACCACGAGTTGGAGGAGTCAAGAGTAGAGACTCTTCATTACAGGAGTCCTGAAGTTGCAAAATGTGAAACACCGAAATCCTGAATCAGGCACAATGAAGGCTCGTGAATTTGCGAAAAAATCCTAGCCATTGGATTGAGGTTTGATCTGGGTCGTCAGATCTAGGAGGTGAATGTGGCAGACCACATCAGAAAGGACAGGTGGAAGACTACGTCAATATTGACATGTGGCATGATCAGACAACGATAAGTATCAAGTTGATTTGGCATTTAAGGCCACTGGAAATCACAATTTTGAGTGACACGTGGTAGCCACTTGGGTCACGACACGTCATCGAGTGACGCAAGAGTGATCTCACTCTGGGAGTTTTACTTTGGGAGTTTTAGCTTCATCACTCCCCCAAAGTCCCGAAGGCTGAAGTCCCGGGGAAGAGGATAGTCGTCCGATCACCATGGATCGTGGACCATTGATCTGGAGAGCAAAGTGCTTGTTTGATTGGAGAGTGGTCATATCTCATGGTCACATTGTTGAGAGCTTGAGAGCAGAGCTATAGAAACCAAGCTCCATTTCTGGGATCGTGACTTGGAGTGTCGAGACACTTCATCACAGGAATGCCAAAATGTTGAATGTCGAAATGTCAAAATGTCAAAATGTCGATGTAGCCAGTGGTGACCGTCAGTGGTCACGTAAGTGGAAGGAGATAGCATAGCTAGGCTCCATTTCAAGGTTCACACTGTAACTTGTAGAAACCACTGATGGTTTCTGCCGGAGGACTCGAAGAGACTTCAGGGTGATCACCAGAGAAGATGAAGGGTATCGAGGCATCTTGCAATGAAATGAAGGGTGTTCATACAAACTATTGACAAATGGACAACCGTTGGATCCTGGAACTGCAACAGAGGGAATGAGCTCGACTGTGATAGAGAAGACAAAGACTCTCAATTGTTGGAAAGGCTACGGAATCTTGGCATAACACTCAGTGAGGATGAATGCATGGGTTTAACTGCCAGAGAAGATGAAGAGTTGTAATGATGATTAGGAAGAGCACTCGACATGAGGAGAGCATGCAGAAGCATTGTGAATTGAGGATGTAGAAGATGCATAGAGAGTATAAAAATGCAGAACAAAGAAGAGATTGGGGGTTGTTGAGAGTGATTAAGGTGTGTAGAAGGAGGCAGAGTGCAGCAGCTAAAAGGAATAGAAGAGGAATGGTGCATAGAAGGGATATGGCACACAAAGCATAAAAGGCAGAAGAACATAAAGCATAAGGAAGGGGTGCAGAAAGACACTGATGTAGGTAGAGCATGGAAGTGTAGTAGAACAGTGATGAGACCGGTAAGCCATTGATAAATATTATATCACTGTGATAAATTTATAGATAGCAAACTTTATATTTCAGGGTGGTTGGGAGGTTCTAGGGAGGATTGTTTTCCTCATAGGTTCAAGTGGGTTCTTGAACACAGGGAGTTGTAGCTTCCATCTGGTTGTAGCCAGAAAAACTAGGGTGGCAGGATGGTGTAAGGGAGAACTGTTATTCTTTGTTTTACAGGTTGGTTCTCGTGTGACTGGAAGTTGGTGCTTCCATCCAGTTGGTGCTAGAACACTTAGGGATTTGTTGCTTCCTTCTTGTGTGTGCTAGAGAAACCAGGGAGTTGGTGCTTCCTTCTAATGGGTGCTAGAGAAACCAGGGAGTTGGTGCTAGAGAAAACAGAGAGTTGGTGCTCTCAACAAGTTGTAGCTTGCAAAACAGAGGTTTTAGCCTCACAATGAGTTGGAGCTCATATGTATGATAATGTATAGAATGTAAAGATTACTTATCATATCAAGAAGAAGAGGTTTTTACCCTTTTTGGGTTTCCTCAGGAAATATCTGTCTCTGTGTATCTCATATGTGTGAATGATGTTGAATGTTTTATTTCTTACTTCCCTATATTATTGTGATCGTCATTGAGAGTTCTGTAATGAATTTAAAATGAGCATAATTGTTTAAGCACAGTAACAACTGATTCACCCCCCCCCCCTCTTAGTTGTGCAACATAGAGGCTAAGTAAAATGGCTAGAAATTATATGATTATATGGTTTAGAGATATAATAATTAGTAGTAAAAGGGAAAAGGGGAGAGGAATGTCAAGCTTGCAATGATTAGGCATCATAATAGTTAGAGGTAAAATTATTTGGTGGTTATGATGGTTAAGGGTTATAGTTACGTGTTTTAGTGGTCATGGTTTATAAGGTTATAATGTTTAAGAGTTTTAACTGTATCAATTAGAGTGTAGAAGGATTAAAGAATATGAAATGGTTATAGAAGTTTAGTGTTATGGGTTATAGGGTTAGGTTACATGGATTATGCATTATGGGCAATAAAGGAAAGATATTATAGGGTTTAGGTATGATATGGTTTCTAAGGTGTAAATTTAATTCTAATTATATGGAATATTGTTTATAAGTTAAGGGTTAGATGTTATAGGTTTTATTGATTATAGGACATATGTCCTATAATAGTTAGGGAAGAAACATTAGAGGTGATATTATCGGGTTTATAATGGCTACATGTACTAGGGGCTCTAAAGTTTTGTAATTATGAGTTATAGGATTATGTGTTAAAAACGATATGGATATAAGGATTGATGGTTATAAGGGTTATGGTGATGTTATGGATTATTGGCAATATGGGTTTGATGTTATATGCATCATAGGAATCATGGGTTTGTAGTTATAGGAGCCATGGGTCATAGGTGTTATAAGTTTTAGTTATTGGTGGTCATAGGGTTTAAGGGTTATAGATGAAAAGGGTTAGAAGCTATATACACAATGAAATATAGAGGTTAGTGAATTGGGGTAATTAAGAGAAGGGATTATAAAGTTCAGAGAAAAATGTTTATGGGATAGAATTTATCACCAATAATGCTCAAGGGTTTAGTAGTTACATGGGTAAGAAATTATAGTGATTATGAACTATATATTTTAAGGGATATAAGTTAGTGATTAGGGGTTATATGGGTTAAAGGTTAATGGTTAGGGATACGTTTGTATGGTTTAGTGATTAAAGGGGTTAAATGTTATATGTTTTATGATTTAATTGTTAGAATGATTAATTTTATAATAGTTGAAGATTAGTTGTGATATGAATTGTAGGATTTAATGTTAATAAGGTTATAAAAGGTGAGGGTTATAGGTTAAGGGATAGAAATAATGGTTTAGGATTTATACGTTATTGTTTTGTTATAAGGAGTATAAGGGTTAGGATATACATGAGTTATGGGTTAGGAAGCCACTTGCAAGAGTTATTCTCTACTTAATCTTTTTTAGGTTCGGAGTATCCTCATTCACCTAATGTTGTCACCCAGACCAAATGAGGAGTTAATAGCACCAATGTTGTATTCTTCCACATTATACAAGCATTGAGGAAAGGAATACATTGTAGAAAATACACAATACACACATGACTACTCCGATCAAGTTCTATTGATTCTTCAAAACATATTTATAAAATCAAAGGAATGGTTGGAGTGGTTGTACCCATTCCAACTAAAGTACATATTTGAATGATATATGTGTACCAAAAAAATGAAATTGCATTGCTAAAGTACATGTTTGACTAATATATCTACTAATAAATGCTTTTGGGATTTATAGATAGATAAAGTCAATGAAATAATTCTTATAAAGAAGGGCCAATATAGAAACAAGCAACCCTTATGATTCTAGTAAATTGGTGTCAAAACAAGGAATAACTTTGTTTTCTTTATAACTTTAAGTTTTTCCTAACTAATTCCATGAAAATGTTGGCTAATAAACTAGTATCACTTGGGGTTAGCATATTCTAAGAATATTAAGACATAATATAGCGTGAAACCATGTAGATCCTTATGAGACTCTATTAATGTCAGTAGGGAACATGAAGCTAGATTTGATGGACTTTACTAGACTAATTCATGAGGAGACTCTATGAATATCAATCAAATATTAGATAAAAAGTCCTAATTTATTCTTGAGAGAACAATTTTGTCATTAATGTTGTTAGCTTCATTGGAGGTGTTAGAGAATAATCAATCAAGAGACTCAAAGAAGAAGATCATCCAAAATATGAAGTGCTAGAGTTGTGGAAATAAGGGCCAATTTAGGAACCACCATAAAGAGCCATTAATGGTTCCCAAGAAGAATTCCAACACCCAAGAGTCAATTCTATAGTGCATTCAATCATAAGGTCCTTTTAAATATGTAATTCAAAATTTACACATAAAATATATGATGAGAATGGTAAGTGATTTACTAACCTTGAATATGAAGAGTTTGTTGTGATATTTACAATAAGCATTGATTAAAAATGTAGACATTGGGTTGCTTCCCCATTGTATTTAGATAACTCTCATAGGATAATTAAGCATATGCACATATTATCACCACTTATTAACACCTCTCTCTCTCTCACTCTCTCATGTATGTGTGTGTGTCATATATGTGGAAAATAAGATGTGTAACAAGTTTGAATCAATACATCAAATAATAAAAAAACACATAAGCATATATGAAACAATAATTTGGACACATAATAATATAAGCAATGACCCATAAATGACCCATAAATAGCCATTTTTTGTGAAACACAATGAAAAGCATCCATTTCCATTAAGAATAATGAGGCTTTGAAACATAGACACAATCTCTATATATATTTGATGAATATATTATTTGCCACATATATAACACTTCCATAGAGAGAGAGAGAGAGAGAGATTGTGTCTATGTTTCAAAGACTCACTATTCTTAATGGAAATGGATGCTTTTCATTGTGTTTCACAAAAAAATTATATTTATGGGTCATTGATTATATTATTATGTGTCCAAATTATTGTTTCATATATATATATAATATATAATATCATAGTCAGTTGTGAACTTCATACATGGTCATTGCTACTAATATCATAATCAAATGCCAAACATGATATACTAGAAAACTAGATTTGAGTGTTTAATTAATCCTCCTCCTAATAGCTATCTCTAGAGGTTGATTAATCAACCTTCTCACCATGATCACCACTACTTTAATCATCCTCACCTCATCACCATCACTAATAGTGCCCTCATTAGTGCCATTGTCAAGATTTCTCTCTATCACATTATGTCTATATCCTCCCTGTAGTAACAAATATATATGGTGGATGTTAAAAAGGAATCTATCAATTATATATTTATAAATCTAAAAAAAAATCCATAGATGTAACTTGATACTAATTCTAACCCTATAATCATTGACTAGATTGTGCTTCAATTCTACCATATGAGTCAAATATGATATAAAAATTTCTTAAATTAATTCATCTAGTGTTGACTTAGGTATAAATGTTTACTATTATGGTGGTAAACAAGAGCAATATTAAGCTTCCTTTGATTTTCCAAGGACTGATTTGAAGGATACAATTATTGGAGCCACACCTAGCCTTGTTGAAACCAAGAATAAGTTCCTATCACCTCAGTCCCTACACCTAGACTTGCTGCAACCAAGAAAGTTTATTTGGTGCAGGTGGAATTCATATTGGATTTCTAGCAGCGAAACCTAACATTGATTGTGTTGAAAATATTGACGAGTTGGTCATTTCTAATGTGTCAAAATTTGGGATCACTACTACAAGGTGCACTAATAGAGTATAATTTATTTAGGATTTATAAGGATCGATTGATAGTTGTGATAAGGGGTTATATGGATTAGGGTATTTATGGATTATAGTAATTAGGTATTAGGTGTCAAGATTTAAGTTCTATTAAGGTGACTAGTTAGGATTAATAGGTAATACAGGTAAAGGCTATAAGGATTAAGGATTTATAATTATCATGGTTAGGTATTCTAGGGGTTATGAATTAGAGTTAAATGACCTCACATGCCCACTTGGTAGGACGCACATGCCCACCTAAAAAAAAATAGGTTTTTTGGTGCACGCACCCTCTCAACCGAAATTTAGGGTTTCCAGTGCTGGATCCCAACCAAATTTAGAGTTTCCAGTGCTCCAGAAGGTGACAGAGGGATGAGGCCAAGTATAATATATAATATATATATAATCAATATATAATATACTATATATATATATATATATATATATATATATATATTAAACCCCCCAACCACTCCCTCCCTATTTGTTACTATAGCCCCCCCCCTTCCTGACCCTTTGGCCGCAACTTCCCTTCCATAACCCTCCCCCTCCCGATGGAACTTGACCCCAATACAACCCTCCCCATCACCCTCCCAGTGGAACCCGCCCCCAATACTTCAGAGTCCAGACCGAGACCTCTAGTGAACTCCAACGACCTCCAGTGACCTCCAGGAGCACCCATTTCTTGAGAAAGGCTGATATCTCAACCCAGGCACCGACGAAGAAAAAATGGTAAGTTTTCCACACACTTCAACAAGTTTTGATGGAAGAGAAATGTGAGTAAAAAAACCCCTCAAGACAATTTAATAGCTCATCGTGAGATCAATATTTGTGATTTCATAGCCGATTTTACAGTTGACTTATGATTTCGTGGCCGATTTTAAACTAAACTTGTGGCCGAACTACAAATCATTTCGAATTTATCCTTATAATTTTGTAATTTAGTGGCCCTCAGCTCCACATGATTAATCCAAGATCATAATTCTCTGAGTTGTACCTCTCCTACAAAAAAATTTGGTAACCACTTGTAGGGGTGAGGTAGCACATAATTGTGAAGGTAGAACTCACTTATCTAATCTCCTTTCCCTTCACTTCCCTACTAGCATGTTTTTATGAACTCTTTGTGTGTATCAACTTGATAAGGAAGTTGGATGACTATTATTTCCAATTGAAATTTATGTCATTATTCTTTAATAAAAAGAACATATAATTGGTTGGAGGCTTGCAATTTGACATCTCTTTAGATAAATCTACCATATTATAAACATAGGCTTCCAAGGTGTCAATTCTTTCACTATAATCTATAGTGGTGATTTGGAAAATATTTTTTGAATTTTGAAGATGGCTTGTATTATATATCACTATTTTGAACTCAATAATTGTATAGGTTTGTCTTATCTCTTTGTCCTTTATAACCCTAAAAGTTGTTTTGCATGCCTCATTTTGAATTTATGAACCTTATCTTCATCTAATCTATAATCAAGGGCTTGAAAGTAAGATTCTTAAATTTGTTCATAAAAGATAGATGGGAATGTTCTCCTTTAAGAAGATTTTAAGTCTGATTTTTTTTGTTGCCAACAAGTTTTGTTTCCTTGTCTACTTTGTAGTATTAAAATGTATTGAGAGGTATGCACTTGGAAACTTATCGGTGACTAATTATGGATGAACAGTGTAAGATTGAAATCTATGTAAGTTTGATATCTAATATCTCTACATCTTTTGGTCTTATTGATATTTCTTTGAAAATAATGACTTAATGCACATTTTGATTTATGGAAATAAGTTTCTCTTGAATGAAAATGCCCCTTTTGATAGTTGACTTAGAGATATGTAGACAAATCTTAACTGAAAATATATTATTTCTATTGTTGTTATGTTCAGAATTGTTGTAGATGATGCAATATGCTAGTTAATGTGGATTGTTGTTTTCATTGTTGATCCAATAGTTTGTTTGATGTTGGTTGATGCAATATAAAGAGGATCACTTAGCCCTTCCAAATTTGGTAAGCTTTGAAAATTGATGTATGCAAAAATAGAACCATGGAGTAAAATTGAATACATAGTCTTGAGTAAATTTTTTATTTCATGTGGAGATCCTTTGAGCTTTAGTTGAATGATGATTTTCCTAAGGTGATGTAGGATTATGCTTGGGTGATTTATATACCTACAAAAATGAAAAAGGTCAATTATTTTTCATTGTTGTTTTCTTTTATTTTCATCGGGGCATTGTAGCCATCCTGGTTTTCACTAGTTCTCTACATAATGGTTGATGTATGGGTTTTCATCATGATGAATTTTAATTTTTCATAGATTTTATTGCCTCATAAAAGGTTTTCAAACATATTTATATCCTTGATGCGTCAAAGAGGTTTTCATCGTGGAATTCTTTTTTCTTTTTCTTTTTCTTCTTTTTTTCCAATGGAATTTTTCAATCATAATGGTTGGGAGAATTGATGTTTCCAACCACATTTATTTGTTAATTATAGAGTAGATTATTGAAATCCTCCTTTGTCATTGGCTTCTTGCATAATTTGAGTCTGCAACTATTGACTAAGAGGGGTATTTTTTCTTATCTATTAGTTTGATATTGACTAGGCCATTGTCATAGCATGTGTCCACTTAGTATGGCCCTATCCATATGGTATTTAGTTTTCTCTTGAAATCATTAAATATTGAGTCATAGAGAAGAGACAAATCCCATTCTTTGGAAACTTTACACTTTATGAATTTATTGTTGATTAATTGGGTTGGTTGTCATTGATGTCAACCCTTGAAGAAAGTCTAGTAGCAGAATGGTTTGGGTAATGAACCCAATTTTGTTTGATGGGTAATGGTATGAGTTTTGATATATTTTTAAGTAATACTATTCCATATGGATATTACATGTCATGCCATTTCCGGTGGTATGTGGAACATCGCATAACTCCTCACGGTTAGAGAGTTATGGCCATGTGAAGTTGGAGAAAGGTTTGGGTAATGTACCCAAGTTTGTTTGGTGGATAATGGTATGCGTTTTGATATATTTGTAGGTAATAATATTATATATGGATAGTAAATGTCATGGCATTTCCATTGGTATGTGTAACATCACATAAATCCTCACGGTTAGAGAGTTATGTCCATGTGAAGTTGGAGAACCCTCATGAGTCATCTAGAAGCCCCAAAAGGTCAAAGTAGTCCAAGTGGTTTAAGAGATTTTAGAAGGTAAATAATAAAGTAAAGTGATGAGTGTAATATAAGTCAAAGTGAATATGAAATAAATTATTTAAACAATAAAGTTAATGGAGAAATTACTAAGTTGACAAGTGTTTAGAAGTGGGTTAACCCTGAAATAAGGAAAGTGGGTTAAGATGGTTAAAAGGTAACCCCTTGAGGAAGCTACGTGAAAGTATAAATAAGAGGAAAGGATATCTCACTTTAATCACACTTGAGCATATTGAATATCTAAAAGTTACTGAGGTAACGAAAGGATATCTAATCCAAATATGGCTGAAATTCAAAGGAGGATAAATTCTTTTGATGATGCTTTCTAAGGTATGTTATTTACATGTCATATCACCATTTTCACAATAATTTTTTTATAGAATGATTCAGATTGTGAAATTGGGAGGTTGTTGAGGAAACATATCCAGGTAGCTGTGATACAAATTTCATCTTGTGGTTCGTTTTTTTTTTGGAGTTACACTCCGTGGAAAATATGGTTTGTGGCTAGTCCTGAAACTAGTCTAAAACATGTGTTTTGGGTAAAAACATCATAAATTTTTCATAAAATATCCAAATTCAATAAGGAAAAATTTATTGGTTAGAGTACAGTCTGTATTATTTTTTGTACCATTTTTCAGATCCATACAACAAATATTCTGTGAGGGGCATGATCTACAAGTTTTCTCTCTAGAATAATCCACAGTTCAATAAGGTATGTCATTTTTTCTATAACTCCTTTTATGAGAGGTTCCAAGTAGTGAAATATGGAGGAATTGCATAGAATACACTAAAGAACATTGTTTACCATTTTCATAGCTTTATTCATTACAAGTACATAGTTATGATTATTGCAAGTCAGGGTTCTTGACTAATCCAAAACTAGTCATGTGAGACTAAAGTAAAATTTGATGCAAATGATAGTCTCTTGTTAAGGAAGGTTTGCAGGTATGTGACCATATAAACCAAGTATATTACAGAGTTACAAATCATATTTGGAGAATGAAATTGATGAGGGATTTTGGTTGAGGTACATGTTGGGTAAATGGTTGAGACAAGTAGTTGATGAGTTGGCACATACATGAGGTGTATAGTTGATGATGTTGGTACATATTGATGAGTCATAGTTATGTGTATTTGATGCATGATTGGTACATATTTGGTGCATGGTTGACACACTTGTTGATGGTACAAGTTGGTGCATGGTTGATGCACTTATTTATGGTACAGTTTGAGGTATAGGTTGGTGCATGGTTGATGCACTTGTTTATGGTACAATTTGAGGTACAGGTTGGTGCATGGTTGATGCACTTGTTTATGGTGCATGGTTGGTGCACTTGTTTATGGTACATGTTGATTACAGGTTGAGGTACATTTTGATGCATGGTTCAGGTTATTGGTACATGTTTTTTGGTGCAGGTTGATTGGTACAGGTTTATAGTAGTATATCTCACAGTGATAGTGTGGCAGTGGTTCCATAATTCTACTTCTACATCAGGGCGGTTGGACAAGGAAAGGATAGGTGGTTGTAGCCACCTTCCGGTTGTAGTTGGAGAACATAGGGGGTTGTATCATCCTTATGGTTGTAGCCAGAGAATTAGGGAGTTGGATCTTCCATCAGGTTGTAGCCTGCAAAATTAGGGGCATGGAGCCTCCTTCCAGTTGCAACTGGAAAACAAAGGAAGTTGGTGTTTCCAATGAATGTAATTCTTAAAGAAATATAATAAAAAGCGTTATGTGGTTTTCTTCCGCTCTGAGTTTCCATGTAAAAACACTAGTGTACTATGTATATGTATGATTGCTCATCTGTTCATTGTTTATTTAATCTAAAACTATTGGATGATAATGCTGCATTGATATAACACTTGCATATTGTGGTTAAAAAGGATTGAATTTCTCTATTATTGATTCACCCCCCCTCTCAGTAATCCAACAATTGGAATCAAAGAAGGCTCCTTTAGGAAATAGTTTAACCAGTGGAAGGAGATCATGGATTATTCTGAGAATGGAGTACCACTGTTTAATGGTCATAATGGTTTAAAGTATGATATGTTGAGCATAAGGACGAAAGTATTTTTATAGGCATAGGGGAATTATATTTGGCTATCAATTGTTACATGATATGATAGTTTTTGGCACCAAGCTGAAGTAGAAAGAAGGAAGATCATGGGAAAGGAAGCATGCAGAAACATATGTAACAGCTGGAGAAAGAACAACACGTGCACATGCAAGAAAGCATGCACAAGTAAAGAGACAATTGGAGGAAGAACAACACGTGTGTGTGGGAGGAAGACCTAACATCAGTAGGGTTAGTGTTTTGGTAATTATTTGTAAATAGATGAAGAGCCCGAAATGTATAAATATAGTTATGTAGGTATCATGTAGGGGTTCGACTGTTTTGTGTTGAAATTTTTTATATTAGCTCAGGGTGTTAGTATTGTTATCCCATGTTTTACTATAGTTATGCATGAGCGGATGCGATATGAAATGTTGAATGTATGAGATATTTTTGTATTTTTTTGAGCTAGGGGAGAAGGAAAAGGGTAGATCTTTGGGATTATATCGCAGGCTGAGGAGCTTGGTGCGATCTAGTTTGCCTCATATAAATCTTACCCATAAGAGGGGAATTGTAAGAGAACGATGCTTGAAATGCAGAACTGCCATAATAAAAGAGCCAAGAGCCAAATATTTGTGGACATATCCCAGGAGGGGGTGAACAATGATAATAACTGTGTAATGCAATGAATGTATGCATCTCTTTACTTTCTTTCAAAATTTATTGTTATGCTTAATAAATGAATTAATACATTGTTGTGGAACACAAATATGTTGCTCGGGAAGCAACCCGTGTAATGGAAATATGTACCTGTGAGGAATAGGTAGATTACCTTCATAGTTCGTAGTGCATGGATCTAGTTAACAAACCCCTGTCTCATACTCAATCCTATAACCACCCATTTAAATCTATCTCAGGTGAGACTGCACAGTGCATTCTGTGTACTATGTTTCCTTCTGGTTTACAAGAAGGGTCGATAGTTTTAAAGGCTTTGTTGGAAACCAGAATGACATGAAACCTGGGTCAATAAATTAGATAGACAGGTCGAGAAGATCGACCAGAGAATAAATGATAACCAACAAATGGTTTTGTTTATGTGTTAAGAGGAACAAGAGAGGACTGAGTATATGATATAGAGTGCATGAAAAAAGAATGAGTAAAACAAGAAGACCACTGAGCCACTAGAAGGGAATGTTGAGACCTTGGAACCCCATGAAAGCATAAATCGAAGGTTGGTTGAGAAACAAAGAGCTAGAGTTTTCCCAGAAAGACAATAGAAACCCTATCATCACACCTCACAAATATCTGGATAAATATGCGTTTACGAATTTACACGAAGTTTTTTTTCTGTGATTTTCCCCACCTACTGCAGGAGTGGATACTAAGGTTGAAAGATAACCACAAAAAGAATCGGATCTGACAGCTAGATTAGACTCCAATACAGGTTGAGCAGTTACAACAGGTGAACAACAAATTCACCTATGTAGTTGACTTTTGGCTTGATAGTATTGTGGTACGCTTCATCACAGAGTTTGCAGTCAACACAACAAACTCATGCAGCGCATAAGAGAAATAATTTCTATGAGGACCTCGAGGAAGGTACATTCAATCACTGTATACTTATATTAAAATATTTCTATATATCAAAGATGTAATGACAATGTAATCAGATAACTATACTTCCCTGCGTGCATGGGGGAAATGGGGGAAGCACTGACAGAGAGAGGATACATGGAAGAAGGTGAGGATAAAGGAAAGAAGGAGGAGGAACTCTTGGACCCGATATTGATGGATGACGACCAAATTAAGTGGATCTTGGCATCATCAGGAATGATGCGTAGCAGAGTACCCTACCAATATAAGGTGAATACCAAGAATAGAGTCGTATCCACGAGGGAAGGCTTGGCGAGCGATGAGGAAGAGGTAGAGGATCTCTAGGCTATGGAGCAGATTGATGAAATATTGCGTGCAGCTTATGAGAGGAAAATAAGAGGCCCAAGAATGGGAGGAGAAGGCAACCATCCTATCCATATTAATGTCAGTGTGGAACCCATAAACCCATGTGCAACTAATACACCAAAGAGAACACCATGGTTTAGACAACCGAAGCTCGGAGGAAGTTCGACAACAAGAAGTACATCTACCATAGGAGCAACAACTAGAGGAGCCAGTTTAGGTAGTATTAGTTAAGTATCTACACCGTGCGACAGAGGTAGAAGTTCAATATTTAGAATGGAAGGACATGATCCCACTACCATATTACCATAATTTTGAGGAGAAGTAGCAGAATATATTGAGAAGCACTTGTTCATTTGTGAAAATATTTGGGAGGCAAAACAGATCACTGATGAAGACACCAAAGTCGCGCAGTTATCGATCATGCTAAGAGACAGCGCACTAGACTAGTACATGAGTCTAGACACAAACAATGCCCCTAGGATGACAAGGACGCTTACAGACATTAAGAAGCTACTGATTAACGAGTTCCAGAAGCCGAGCTCATAGGATTAGCACATGAATGAGATGATCGAGATAAGACAGAAACTAGGAGAATCTGTATGGGAGATTGATCAGAGATTCAAGCGACTGAAGGGAAAACTAAAATACCTAATGACCGATATGCAGCACTGACACCTGTTTGTCAACTCACTACTCCCACATCTAAAATATCCCTTATGACAGTAGAAGTTTCATATGCAGGCAAAGGCTCTATAGGTAGCCTTGCAACTGGAAGAGAACCAGTACTAGCAGATGGACCCAGCTATTGAAGAATTGAAGGAGGATTTGGAGAATCTAACATTTCAGTTGAACCAGAATAAGAACAAGGAAAAACGAGAAGTTGTTTGGTGCACCACATGCAGAATGGAAGGACACCACAAGAACGAATGCCCAACATTCGCATAGTATATGACAACAAGTATGCCAAACCCACTACCACAGGGAGGATTACGGTGTGAAATATGCAAGAAATCGGGTCACTACTGTTGTCATAGGGGAAAACCTAGGGTTCAACGCTACAATAATGCACCAATAAAGCCCTAATTATCCACCCTTTTGACAACACCTATGAAGCAGATGAAGTCTCACCCGAGGTAGAGGAAAGGGTGGTTGCAAGACTCAGGTGTCTACAACCTTAGTTGGGACACAGATCTATGACTATAATAATTAATAAAGCACTTAGCATCGTCAGTTCCTCAATATACATTCAATAATCACTTCGTTGATAAAACAAAGCTTCGCAACATTCACACTGATATAACGTACTTAAGTACTTAACATCAATAGATAGGTCAAATATAGCAGATCAAGCACTCATCACATTCATATAGATCAGATCTAACATTCTTATTCATCATTATCACTAAGCATAAGCATATCTATCTAATCATCTCTAATCACTTATCAAAAGGAAAACACATCTAGACAAGAACAAAGAAAGACAACACAATGTTTACGTGGTTCACCCCCACCCTGGGACTATGTCCACCAACTCTTATTATTTATTATATTCAGTCAATCATTTACAAGAACATAGCCATCAAAACCCTACTCCACATAGGACAAGAGATCTGCACAGCTCGCTAGATCCTTCTTCCTTTCGTTACAGCACAAAGCCTTCCACCATCTGTTACAACCACTTGCACTTAGCTCTGCAAGTATCTCACAGTCATGTACAAAGTACTTACAAAACCCTACTTTCACTTAGCATACATTCACATCACATAGATGCACTATTCCACTACTTCTTACATTGCCTAGCCTTCTATTTATACGTACAAAATAGGACTAAGCATGGGTAAACCCATGGGATGACATCCCAATCCCGTTACATAATCCCCAAAACCCAAAAAGAACCCAAAAGTGGGATGAGATCCCTTGATCTCCACTTCTTCTTGCGCTCCTCCTTTGACAGGCTGTCGAAGTCCCAAAATAGGTCACTATGACCAAGAATCTCCCAAAACTTGGTCAAGGGCCAACAGGCCCCCAACACTCACCTGTGACTCATTTCATGTCACTTTGGTCTGATCAGTTCTACTTCGAATGCCTCAAGCTTGGCTCGATCTGCTTCGACCTAATATTGTGCAATGCCCTCTTTCTTGGTGAACTCTTGGATCACTGCATCATTTACGGGCCCTTCTAGGCATTTTTCTATTGTGATGACAACCTGTTCTAGCTTTGCTCCTCGAATTTCAACCTCTGTGAATAATTGGCATGCCTTATCTTGTACTAGTTGAAGCCATTGAGTAACTTCCATCAATCTGCCTTGAATCATATGGATCTGTTGTTGGGCAATGCATTGCTCCTGAGATCGCTTCATTCTTTCCATGTCCGACAAGGCTTTCAGCTGTGCCTGTAATGTGTCTACATGCTACTTTTCTTCCTTGAGCTACGACTCTAATGCTTGTAACTTTGGATTCTTGGTGAGGTTCTCATATGTTTGGGTGTTGTGGTTACTCAGTTTCTTGCACTCCAAGGAAAGAGATTTTAGTCTGTCAACTGCACTGTGGGCAGTTGCTTCCATTTGGTCTCTTACATCTTGAGGGGTATTGGGCACAATGCGGAGCTCCAAGTCTGTTATGCATTGTTGGAGTTGTTGGATTACTTCTTCAAGTTTTGCCACCTACTATGAAACTCACTCTTCAATATTTACTTCTACAACTGTCATAGAGCGAAGCACTCTATGAACCATTTCCTTTACTTCGAGTTGCTCTGTGAGCAACTATTCCTTGCTTTGCTGCAATTGTGTTTTTTCTTCATCCCAATTCTCTTGCAGAGAAATGTTTTCCCATTTTGAAGTACTATGTTGTTCTACAAGGTCTCCCTGTACTTGTGCCAAAGCCTAGGTAGCTTGCATTGTTTCTTCTTGAGCTCCTCGAAGGTGAGCTTCGAATGTATCAACGATGCAGTGGAGTTGAGGTGGCTTATCTCCCAGTTCTGATGTTCCTGTTGACAAAGGCACAATGGAGACTGCGTGGATGAATTGTAGTGCTTGATGCACTCCTTGGAGCTCATCCTTAATCGGATGGAACACATCCTCCTGCTTAGCTTCTTGCTTCTCTACTATCTCTAGCATAGCATCATTCAGGGTTGCTATGATGAAATCAAAGTCCTCGGAGGTGAGGATGGTCTGCATTTTGGTCATGGTTGCTTTCACTTTCTTCCGAGAGGAAGGTTTTGGCAGGGAAACCTTCCTTTTCTTTGAGGGATCCTCCTCGTCTCTAGGCGGTGTAATATTTCCTTTCTTCTATTCAACTTTTGCGCCATCTATATCTCCTCCATCTCCTCCTTTCTCTGCTGAGATGGAAGTGGTCTTCACATATGCGCTATCTAAATCATGGACTTCTTCGGTCTTCTTTTTCTTACTAGGTCTGGGTGTATCTGGCGCAGTTTTTGGACTGTCTAAATTGGATATCTCTGCAGGGTCTACTGGAATGAGGAGGTATGCCGACCAGTCCTTGGTGATTTCCTCTAAGTCCTCCTCTATTATCTTGTATTAATATTGAATTTTCTACTTGTGCTCTTCAACATACGTTGTAATATAAACGAAATGGAGGTCCACACTGAATTTCATTAAAGGCTGAAACCTGTGAAGAATATTTGACGTGATGCGAGGCTCGGACTGGATAGCTAACTTCAGTTGATTGTAATATGTGTGGAATATGTAATTTGACTTCCATTGCTTGTTCGTGTCACTAGAATACCATAATGTAATGAACTTCACAGCCAGAAGTTCAAAGGGATCGATGTCTGAGAAGGTCACACCTTCCGGCATCTCCCATGCGATGAAAGAAATCAGGATTAGAAGCCAACTGAAGTGGAACTCATATCCTTGATTATGCACTTCCTTGCAGTCCAGTTCCAACTGGTTCATGAGGTACTTCACCCAATTCATTTGTAGGCCCTCTGCACACTTCCGTACGAGGTTGACTACAAAACCAGCCACTTGGGTGGGTTGGTTCTTGCGGACTAACTTTCCCGCGATCAATTGACAGGCAAGGTGCACTACACCGCTTTGGATAGAAGCTACCTTGTAGCCTCACGTGCCTTTCTCGACATTTCTGTAGGTGTCTTTTATTCTTTGAGATAAAGAGCGATCCATGGTTTTTCCGTGGTAGAAATCATGTGGGTCAGGGCCTTGCATACTCAACCCCGTGATCCAATTGATCAATGTCAGATCCACTATGATACAATGGTTTAACCTCAAGTATCCTCCATGGTAACAGGACAACAACATCTTGATGCACACATTCACTTCTTGGTGTCTTCTGAAGTGAGGAATCTTCATGACATTGAGCAATGTGGAATGCGTGAGGTTATGGGTCCATGACTAAGGAATTATCTTTGAATTATTTCCTTTTGTCCTGGTCAGGTACTTATGTGGGGCGAGCATACTGTAGACCTTCCTGACGCCGAGGTTGAAGTCGATAAAATTCAACGCTGCTATCTTTTCTTGATCTACATAAACTGCGTGTATCCCCTTCAGGAGGTATGCAGTGAGCAATTCATACTCAAATTCTCTGGGCACACTATCTCAATTTATTGCACCGCTCAGAGGTTGTAGATAGGCAGGTGAAATGCTCAGAATGAACTTAGCATTTGCAAGATTATCTTTGTGCTTGGTTCACTTCTCATCTGTGGGTCGTGATGGTCTGGCTTGAGCAGTGGATGGAGAGGCTAACAGTCCTCTCATCGATGATTCTTGTAGACTGTTAGACAATTGTTGGCATAGGGGCAGACTCAGGGTTCAATGCTACAAGAGCGCACAAAAAAACCCTAAATACTATCCCTTTCGATAACACTTGCGAAACAGATGAAGTCTCACCCGAGGTAGAGGTAGGGGTGGTTACAGGACTCAAGTGTCTTCAACCTAAGATGGGACATAGATATGTGATTATATCGCTTACAGAGCACTTAGCATCGATCATTCATCAATATTCAACCCTTATTATACTTCGCAAATAACACAGAGCATCACAACATTCATTTAGATCTAAGGTATTTTAGTGCTTAATAACAGTAAAACAGATGAGATCCAATATATTAGCACTAACCATCTTCATACATATCATATCTACATTCACATACATCTAAGAAGCAGAAAGCATAAATATATCTATATAAATATATCAAAGAACTTAGCAAAAGCAGAGATAAGCACATTGAGTAAAAGCACAAAGAATAACACACAGATTTACGTGGTTCACCCCCACCCTGGGGCTACATCCACCAAATATTATTGTCTATTATCATCGGCCAAGTGGTTATAAGCACAGAGCCACCAAACCCTACCGCGCACAGGACAGAAGATCTGTGCAGCTCACTAGATCCTTCTTCCTTGCCTTGCAACACAAATCCTTCTAGGTCTCCACACAGGGACTTGCACTAAGCTTTGCAAGCCTATAGAATGCATAACACCTTGATCACACAAATCACACTTGGCATGTAGCCTATATCACATAGATACCATACAATACAATACAATACCATCCTATACTAGATGCATATATGTCTATTTATACATACAAAAGTGGGCCTAAGCGTGGGTAAACCCACGGGCCGACATTCCTTTCCCATTACATATTCCCAAAACCTAAAAAGGGACCCAAAAGTGGGCCGAGATTATGCAATCTCTGCTTCATCTGGTGCTCCATCTTCGACAGACTGTCAAAGTCCCAAAAATGGACAAATATGACCAAGTGTTCCCAAAACTTGGTCAAGGGCCAACAGGCCCCCAACACTCAACTGTGACTCATCCCGAGTCACTCTGGTCTGAGAAATTATGCCTCGAATGCCTCAAGCTTGGCTTGAGCTGCTTCAACCTGATGTAGTGCTACTCCCTCCTACTCAGTGAACTCCTGGATGAGTGTGTCATTGACTATCCCTTCTAGGCATTGTTTTGATGTGATGATGACCTGTTCTAGCTCAACTCCTTAGCTTTCAACTTCGATGAACAGTTGGCATGCCTTCTCTTGCATTGGTTAAATTCATTGAGAGAATTCCATCACTTTGGTCTAGATTGTGTGGATCTATTTCTGGGTAGTGTGTTTCTCTGGAAACCTCTTCATCCTTTCGACTAGGCACACAAGGCCTTCAGCTATGTCTGCAACTTATTTGTGTGCCGCTTTGCTTCTTGGAGCTGGGAATCCAATGTTTGTAACTCTAGATTCTCCATGAGGTTTTCATGAGTCTGAGTGCTCCTAGAGCTCATATTCTTGCACTCCAAGTCAAGATATTTCAGTCTTCCAATTGTGCTGTGAGCATTTGCCTCTCTTGGGTCTCTGATTGCTTGAGGAGTCTCAAGCATAGTACGAAGTTTCAAGTCTGCGATGCACTGCTGAAGTTGTTGGATCACTTTTGCAAGATGTGCCACCTGCTATGGAATTCATTCTTCAGCTCTCACTTCTATGACAGTCACAGAGTGAAGTTCTATGTTGACCTATTCCTTTACTTCTAGTTGTTCCGCATGTTGGAAGATTGGTTGTTTTCATTGATGTTAACCCTAGACATGGGTTTTGGGCCACAAGATTGATGAAGGTATTTGGAAATGAAGAAAAATGCAAATGTAGATACAACACCCATGGATAGATAGTATACATCATGTTGTTTCCAGTGGTATGTGGCATGCCACGTGGATCCTCATGGTTGAGAAGAAATGAATTTTCGAAGATGACAAAGTGAATTGAAGAAGGAAGTACATGTAGGCCCCGAAGATAATTAAAGAAAAGAATTACAAAACAAGAAAGTGTCAGGTCGGACCTAATGTTAAAAGAAAGTGATATAAATGGTATAAATGAATATCAATATACATTCATTTGATACAAAATTTAAATTTCAGAGGAAATCAGAAGTAAAGAAGGCCATATTTCAAGGGAGGATGAAGTCTTTTGGTGATGTGTTCTAAGGCATGTTATTTTCAGGTCATCTTACCATTTTTGCTATAATTTTTTTTTCTAGAATGATTTAGATGGTGAAATTTCTATGGTATTGAGAAGACATATAAAGGTACATGTGGTAAAAATTTAATCTCTTGATTCTCTATAATTATGGAGATACACTCTGTGGAAGATAGGGTTTGTGACCAGTCCTAAAGCTAGTCAATAAACAGGTGTTCCGGGTAAAATAGTCATAACGTATTCATCGAGAATCCAAATGATGTGGGATGAATTTAATTGGAAAGAGTAAGGACTTTAGTTTCTTTTTTGAGAGTTTCAAAATTGGATGTTAAATATTGAGCGCAGGGCATTCTGTACAAGTTCGGTCTATTGAATAAACCAGAATTGAACAAGGTCTACCATTCTCTCTATAACTTCTTTTTGGGGAGGATTCAAGGAGTGAAACTTGGAGAAGTTTCAGAGAATAAATTTAATAATATTATCTATAGGATCATAGTATTCCAAGAATTGAATAATTGTAGAAATTGAATAAGTCTCAGGAAGCATTATCAGGTTCTATGTGATGGTTGGTTGATGGTGATAATTTAATGTGAAGTTTTATTATCTCTCGTATATTCTTGGGTGGAAGGAAGGGGAAAGTATGGATATTTAAAATATATCTTGATATTGGAGGATTCTATCTTCCTCTTCGAGGTTTATCCCTCCCTTTACATTTGGAAGCTGTAGCTACCTTTGGAAGTCATTACTTCCCTTGAACAATAACTATTGAGTATTTCTCATATATTGTGCATGGTGTATTGTGGTGTATTGGTGTAACTCTTATACTATTATTCATTTCTCATTGGATATAATTGAATGGTTTAAGTATAAGTTGAAAAAGGTTTTAAATTTTACTTGATATTGATTCACCCCCCTTTTAGTATCAACAATTAGTATTAGAGAGGGTTACCTTCAGTACAGTTTAACCACTGGAAGGAAGATCCTAAGAATAAATGGAAGACAAAATTCCAAATGGGATTCCACCATTTTATGGAAGCAATTTTGAATACTGGAGTAATATAATGGAAACTTACTTGAAAGATCTTGGGGCATATGTTTGTTTCTCAGTTGCTTCAGGATACAATGCTTTGAAGAAACCAAAGACTGCAGCTAAGAAGGAAGAAAAAAGGAACAACAAATTGGCAATAGATACCATCCTGGATGGATTGACAAATTCAGTTAAATCCAAGGTGGGATCATGTGCATCATCAAAATATATTTGGGACAAGCTACAAAACCTTTATGTAAGGGAAGAATCAGAAGAAGAAGAAGAAGAAGTTGAAGCAAATTACAATATATCAGATTTCAAAGAAGAAAATAGAGGTCAGTTCTTTTGCTTTAATTGTGAAGGAGTAGGTCATGTTGAATTTGAATGTCCTCATCCAAGGATTGAAATAAATGACACTGAAGAAGAAAATTCCAATGAAGAAGAAGAAAATCATGAAGAAAAAATTATTCAATAAGAAGATGAGAATATTAAAAAATTGAAGCATGTTGAGATTGAAAATAGCAAGCTCAAAGACACACAAAGAAAACTAAGAAGTGAATTGGGTAGTTGTGAAAAGACAGTTGTAAGATTGAAGAAACAATTAGAAGACTTTGAGAAACTAAGAGAAGAAACCATTTCCTTGAAAACTCTACGCGAAGAAGAAAGAAGAATAGGAGAAGTAAGGAATGTCCAAATGACGAAGAAAGAAGAAGATTGTGAGAAACTTGAACAAGAAATTGTCTCGTTGAGGAAGAGCTTAAGAAAATTTCAAGTGCCAAAATACTTAACACATATTGGATGCATGGGTGAAACTTCATACAAAGAAGATGAAAATACCAACAAGAAGGTTGAAGAAAGAGCTACACAGACAGTTGATGAGAAGTGGACCAGGATACCAGAAAGAAGGAATGATTACAAAAGAGATGACTATCCAAGAAGACCTCCTACCTTCAGGAATCAAAGAAGCTTCAATCAGTATGAAGGCAACTACAGAAGAATATATCATGAACTCAGATGGACTACATCACAAAGAATCCCACTTACTCCAAGGTATCAAAATTTATTTCTTGGTCATTGTTATACTTGCAAAAATTTTGGACATAAGGCAATTAATTGCAGAATCAATGAAAAGAACACATACACAAGAAACATGAATGGTGTAAATAGAAGATATGGAAATAATCATGGATTTGTCAACAGAAGTTATAATTCATTTTCCCCATTGATGGACAAAAATATTCCATGATACAAACGTAATTATCTTGGTCACAAAGCACGAGATTGCAGATATATGAATGAATATGTCCCTATGCCAACCACAGTATCGATAAGGAAAGAGATTTCAAACAATGAAGATTGTCGAATAGCATTGACCGCTAAAGAATGTAAAGAAGAAGATGAATGGTACATAGACAGTGGATGTTCTTCACACATGACTGGGGATCAAGACAACTTCATCAGCTGGAAGAGAAAGGGTGGCCGTGTTGCATTTGGAGATGAATCATCTGCCAAAATACTTGGAGAAGGTGTAGTAGAGCTGGGAAGGAAGCAAAGAATGTCCTATTGGTTGAATACTTGAAGCATAATCTACTCAGTGTTATTAAAATGTGTGATCAAGGATACACTCTTACGTTTGACTCCTGAAAATGTAAAATCAAAGAAAATAACTCAGGAAGATTGGTTGTTGTCATTGATGTCAACCCTAGTCATGGGTTTTGGACTACAAGATTGATGAAAGTATTTGGACATGAAGGAAAATGCACATGAAGATACAACACCCATGGATGGATAGTATACATAATGTTGTTTCTGGTGGTATGTGTCACGTCACGTGGATCCTCATGATTGAGGAGAAATGAATTTTTGAATATGACAAAGTGAATTGAAGAAGGAAGTACATGTAGGCCCTGAAGATAATTAAAGAAAAGAATTACAAAATAAGAAAGTGTTAGGCTGACCCTAATGTTAAAAGAAAGTGACATAAATGGTATAAATAAATATCATTATACATTAATTTGATACACAAGTCAAATTTCAGAGGAAATCATAAGTAAATAAGGTGGATTTCAAGGGAGGATGAAGTCTTTTGGTGATGTGTTCTAAGGTATGTTATTTTCAGGTCATCTTACCATTTTTTCTATAATGTTTTTTCTAGAATGATTCAAATGGTGAAATTGCTATGGTATTGAGAATACATATCAAGGTACCTGTGGTAAAAATTTCAACTCTTGATTCTCTATAATTATGGAGATACACTCTGTGGAAGATAGGGTTTGTGACCAATCCTAAAGCTAGTCAATAAACAGGTGTTTTGGGTAAAATAGTCATAACGTCTTCATAGAGAATCCAAATGATGTGGAAAAAATTTCATTGGAAATCATATAGAATTTGGTTTCTTGTGTGTGAGTTTCAGAATCGGATGTTAAATATTGAGCGTGGGGCATTCTGTACAAGTTCGGTCTCCTGAATAAACCAGAATTGAACAAGGTCTACCATTCTCTCTATAACTTCTTTTTGGGGAGGATTCAAGGAGTGAAACTTGGAGAAGTTTCAGAGAATAAATTTAATAATATTATTTATAGGATCAGATTATTCCAAGAATTGAATAATTGTAGAAATTGAAGAAGTCTCAAGAAGCATTATCAGGTTCTATGTGATGGTTGGTTGATGGTGATAATTTAATGTGAAGTTTTATTATCTCTCACATATTATTGGGTGGAAGGAAGGGGCAAGGATGGAGAGTTAAAATCTCTCTTGATATTGGAGGATTGTATCTTCTTATTGGAGGTTTATCCCTCCCTTTACATTTGGAAGTTATAGCTACCTTTGGAAGTCATTACTTCCCTTGATCAATAACTATTGATTATTTCTCATATATTGTGCATGGTGTATTGTGGTGTATTGGTGTAACTCTTATACTATTGTCCATTGCTCATTGGATATAATTGAATGGTCTAAGTATAAGTTGAAAAAGGTTTTAAATTTTACTTGATATTGATTCACCCCCCTCTTAGTATCAATACCGCGATCAACTGCTCCTTGCCCTGATGTAGCTCTACTTTCTCTTTGTCCCATTGTGCTTGAAGAGAGAGTTTTTCTCATTCGGCAAAACTGAGCTACTCGAAAAGTACTCCCTGTACCTATGTCAAATCCTGGGTGGATTTCACTGTGTCTTCTTGAGCTCGTCGAAGGTGAGCTTCGACCATATCATCAATCCAGTGGAGTTGAGTTGGCTCATCTCCCAGTTCTATTGTTCTTGCTGTCAAAGGCGCAATGGACACTGTGCGGATAGAATGGAGTGCCTATTGCACTCCTTGGAGTTCAATATCGATATGATTATACATCTTCTCCTACTTTTCCTCCTGCTTCTCTAATATCTCCTGCGAAGCATCGTTTACAGCTGCAATAATGAAATTAAAATCATCCAATGTGAGGGTAGTCCGCATCTTGGTTATAGGGGTTCTAGGTTTCTTTCGGGAGGAAGATTTTAGAGGTGAACCCTTCCTTTTCTTCGATGAGTCCTCTTCATCCCTAGGTCGTGGTACTTCACCTTTCTGTTGTTCAATTTTTGTGCCTTTGATCTATTTTCCATCACCCCCTTCGTGTGGTGAAATGGATGCAATCCTCACAGATGTGTTGTCTATATCCTGAACTTCTACAGGATTCTTCTTCTTACTAGGTCTGGGTGTATCCTATTCAACTTCTGGGCTATCTACATTGGACAACTCCATAGGGTTGGATGGAATAAGGAAGTCTTCTGACCATTCCTTGGTGATTTCCTCTAAGTCTTCCTCTGTAAGTTTGTAATAGGACTGTAACTGCTACTTCGGGCCATCTGCGCATGATTTTATATAAATAAAGTGGTGGTCCATGCTGAACTTCATTAAAGACTAGAACATGTGGAGGGTATTCAGGGTCATCTGAGGCTCAGACTGGATGGCTTGTTTCAACTGGTTGTAATAGGCATGGAAGACGACATTAGACTGCCACTTCTTTTTCATGTCACTGGAGTGCCATAGCGTACAGAACTTCACTGCCAGTGGTTCGATATCTGAGAAAGTGGCACCTTCTGGTAGCTCCCAGGTGATGAAAGTGATCAGTATGAGAAGCCAGCTAAAGTGGAACTCATACCCTTAGTCTTGTGCTTATCTACAATCAATCTCTAGTTGGTTTACAAGGTACTATGCCTATTTCACCTGAAGTCCTTCCATGCACTTTCCTGCGAGGTCAAATATGAATCCAGTCACTTGGGTTGGTTTGTTCTTTTGAACTAGCTTGCTCGCGATCAGCTGATAGGAAAGGTGCAATACATCGTTCTGGATAGAGGATACCTTGTAAACTCGTGTGCCCTTCTCAACATCGCCATAAGTCTCTTTGATTCTCTATGCTAATGCTCGATTTGAGGTCTTTCCAAGGTAAAATTCATGTGGGTCAGGGCCCTGCATTCTCATCCCTGTGATATGATTGATCAAGGTTAGATCCACAATGATGTGAAGGTTCAACCATAAGTAACCTCCATGGTAGCAGGATAACAACAATTTCACGCATGCGTTTACTTCCTGGTGTCGGTCGAAGTGAAAGACATTCATCACATTAAGAAGTGTGGACTGCATGAGGTTCTGGGTCCATGGATGTGGGATAATCTTTGAATTCTTTCCTTTGGTCCTAGTCAAGTACTTATGCGTGGCAAGCATGCTTTAAGATTTTAGGTCTCCAAGTTTGAAGTCACTAAACTTCAAGGCTGCGAGCTTATCCTGGTCGGCTTGAACTGCGTGTATCCCTTTCCGAAGGTATGCCACGACCAAAGAATATTCAAAATCTCTAGGCACATTTTCCCGGTTGATGGCGCCGCTTAGAGGGGGTAGGTAGGCAGGTAGAATTAGGCAGGTAGAATGCTCGGAATCATCTTGGCATTAGCGATATCGTCTCTATGCTTCGTTCTCGTCTTTGTCATGATTTTGGAAGTTCCTACTCCATGAGCAGTTGATGGAGAAGCTTGGACTCCTCCTTTTGATGATGCTTGCACACCTGCAGACATCCTTCTTTCCGACATGATTTTCTGAGTCCTGAGATCAGTGAGTACTTCCTTCGCAGATTCTTCAAGTTTGTTAAGCTCTTCGTACATATGCGCTCGGGATAAATTATCGAGGTCACAATGATCTTAAACACTGCACACGAATGAACAACAAGGGCATGATGATTGTTGTATACACTTTCTAGTCTGTGGGCTTCAAATTATCAGTTGGAAAAAGTATTCTTCGGGCATGGCGTGACACGATATATAGGCAATCTTGGCAATGGTTTTCTTTGTAATGGTATGAGCCTCATTACTTCATGTTTTGTCCATTATGGCACTGTCCAATGGTCTCATGGTGAGACATCAATTCTTTTCGATCCATTCGGAGCGGCATTCGAATGGATATATCAGCCTCTAACGACTATATTGCTTCGCCATGGCGAAGTGCCCTATGTCGTTGTTCTGATATCCTGACGAAGTTCCAATTTTGAAAAGTTTCTTTCTGTGAGGTACCCTCTGGAACCTGTTTTAAATTTTCAACCTTATCCTTCTTCTTACTTAGCTTCCTAGCCTTTTTCCCCGTGAGCTTTGTCTCAGTGGTTCTTTTCCCATTCTGATTCTTATTTTCCTTAGACATAGGAATTTCACGTTATTTAGGTTATCTCCTAGGACTCGGGGGTAATACCTCTTCTATATCTGAGACATATACTTCAATATTTTGTGATTCCTCTAATGCTCTTGCAGCTTTGACATCTGGGCTTCTAGTGTCAAATAGCTTCGATCTGTTCTTCTGTTCTTCTGTTCTTCAATCAACTATGTGATCCTTCTAGTCATGAGATATTTTAACTCTTATCTCTACTATTCTAAAACCTCTTCTTCTTCCTTCTTTCTGGCTTGATCTCTTTCAATCCAAGGTTTTCCAAGTAACATAGTAAATGGGGCACTGTCCTCAATAGATTTAATAATATCAAAGTCTTCCTTGTCAAAGTTCCATTGACTGTCATAGGTATCTGAGCGAGCTTTCCACATAACATCATCAGTTTTCCTCTGAATAGTCCTATTCCTCCTAATGAAGGGATCATAGCAAGCTTCCCTATAGCTTCCCAAGTTCTTTATGGCATAATGTTCACTTGTGTCTCTTCATCAAGGATAGAGTCAATGTCGAATTCTCCTATTCTTGCTTCAATGAGTTATTTTTATTTAAATACCTCTGATAATATAATATGTTGGTGATCATTCAAAGTGTCTTTCATCTATAGTAATACCTTCTCTGATTCATTATGGGGTTCTACTATTTATGTATCTTCCTTAGGGTTTTCTTCATTCAGATTCATTCTTTCAAGCTTAGCAATCATTATGGGGCAATCCAACACTTCATGGTCCAAAGCTTTGCAACATAGGCAACTAGATATTCCACCAGGGCATTCCTTAGCTAGATGGCCTAGTTTTCTGAAACTCTAATAGAGGGTTAACCCTATATTTCTTTTAAATGATCCCCTTCCTCTTCTGTATTGCGCACTAGGATCATGGTAGCTAGTTTGCAAAAAATTATTTCTAGGATCCTGCATCCATTTATTAATCCAGACATTTTCTCTATGCATAGGTATAACATATCTACCATTGTGCTTATCAGATCTATTCATATTAAACTTTCTTTCATCTATTAATTCCCTAGTTTTTAATCTATGATAGAATCTATCAAACATACCTAGATCCATGCTCTAGAAATACAAATTTCCACTTATCTTACTTCTACAGAGCACAAAGCTTCCAGATCTAATTTTTTTTAACTATTCTTACCTTTAGAGCACAAAGCTTACATATATTACCTATTTTTAGCAAATCTGACCTCTTTTCTTCAGAAACTTCCACTTACAGTTTTCTTTGAGCACAAAGCATTCAGATCTTGCTTCTTTTCTTCAGATCTGACCTTCTTTCTTTACCACAGATATTTTCAAATCAAGTGGAATACTGCGCACTAGGGAAAAGATCCACACACAGAGCTTCAACAGTTTCAGGATGAATCTTTGCGCAAAGCTTCTTCTTCCTTAGTTCCCAGCAATCACAGTTTCAGGTCCTGACAACAGAACCATTTTTTGGCATAGGGGCAGACCCAGGGTTCAACACTACAAGAGCACACCAAAAAAACCCTAACTGCCATCCCTTTTGGTAGCACTTGCGAAGTAGATGAAGGCTCACCCAAGGTAGAGGTAGGGGTAGTTTAAGGACTCAGGTGTCTCCAACCTAAGATGGGACACAGATATGTGATTATATCACTTACAGAGCACTTAGCATTGATCATTCATCAATATTCAACCCTTATTATACTTCACAAATAGAACAAGGCATTGCAACATTCATTTAGATCTAAGGGATTTCAGTTCTTAATAATAGTAAAATAGATAAGTTCCAGTAGATCAGCACTAAGAACCTTCATACATATCATATCTACATTCACATACATCTAAGAAGCACAAAGCATAAATAGATCTATCTAAATATGTCAAAGCACTTAGCAAAATTAGAGATAAGCACATTGAGTCAAAGCACAAAGAATAACACACAGATTTACATGGTTCACCCCCACCCCGGGGCTATGTCCACCAACTCTTCTTATCTATTATCATCATCCAAGTGCTTACAAGCACAGAGCCACCAAACCCTACCTCGCACAGGAAAAAATATCTACACAACTCGCTAGATCCTTCTTCCTTTCCTTCCAAGACAAATCCTTCTAGGTCTCCACACAGGGACTTGCACTAAGCTCTGTAAGCCTATAGAATGCATAACACCTTGATCACACAGATCACACTTGGCACATAGCCTATACCACATATATACAATATAATACAATACAATACCATCTTCTACTAGATGCCTAGATGTTTATTTATACATACAAAAGTGTGCCTAAGCATGGTCAAACCCACGGGACGACATCCCTTTCCCATTACATATTCCCAAAACCTAAAAATAGACCCAAAAGTGGGCCAAGATTCTACAATCTCTACTTTGTCTGGCACTCCATCTTCGACAGGATGTCGAAGTCCCAAAAATGGTCAAATATGACCAAGTCTTCCCAAAATTTGGTCAAGGGCCAACAACAATCCTTTCTTCGACATGAATCTTTCAGTCATCAAGTCAAGGAGTACTTTTGTTACTGATTCTTCAACTACGGTGAGCTCATTGGACATACGCGTTCGGGATTAATAATATTGGGTTTACAATTAACTCAAATACTACACTAGAATAAACAACAAGAGGGAAATGATCACTATATACAATTCACTTGGTCTGCAGGCTCAAATTCTTGGTTAGAAAAAGTGTTCTCCATGCACGGCGCGAGGGGATAAATAGGAAACTGGGAAATGGTTTGCTTGTAACGTGTATGATGGCTCATTAACTCTTGTTCAGTCTGTTATGGCACAAACCAATAGTGTGGTGTCAAGCTATAAATTCTTTCTGACACATTCGAAGTGGCAGTCGAAAGGATATATCAGTCCCAACGGCTATATTGCCTCACCATGGTGAAGTGCCATGTGTTGTTGTTCTGATATCCTGATGAAGCTCCCATTCTGCAAATTTGCTTTCTGTGAAGTTCCCTCTGGAACCTTCTGTAAATTTTCAAACTTAGCTCTCTTATTACTTAGCTTTCTAGACTTCCTCCCAGTGAGATTCGTCTCAGTAGTCCCTTTTCCATTCTGATTATTATCATCTTTGGAAATAGTCAATGCACGTTGTTGATATTCTCTCCTAGGACTCAGGGGTAACACCTCTTATTTATCCGAGATAGGTACTTCAGTCTCCTGTGAGTCTTCTAATGTTTTTGCAGCTACGACATCTAGGTTTCTAGTGTTAAATAGCTTCGATTTGTTCTCCTATTCTTCAATCAAATATGTGATCCTTCTAGTCATGAAATCTTTTAACTCTTGTTTCTTCTGCTCTAAAAATTCTTCTTCTTCTTTTCGTCTGGCTTGATCTCTTTCAATCCAAGGTTTCCCTAGTAACATGGTAAATGGGGCATGATCCTCAATAAATTAAATAATCTGAAAATCTTCTTCTGTCGAAGTTCCCTTGGCATTCATAGATATATGAGTGAGCTTTCCACATAGGTTTATCGGTTTTCCTCTGAATAACCTTATTCCTCCTAATGAAGGAATCATAGCAGACCTTCCTATAGCTTCCCAAGTTCTCTCTGTCATGATATTCACCTCTATTTCCTCATCTAGAACATAGTCAATGTTGAAGTTTCCTATTCTTTCTTCAAGGTATTCCTTGTCTTTAAATATCTCTAATAGTCTAACATGTTTGTGGTCACTAAAGGTTTCTTTCATCTGTAGCAATACATTCTCTAATTATTTCTGGGGTTCTATTATAGCCTTAGCTTCTGGATCTACCTTAGGGTTTTCTTGTCTTATGTTCATACTTTCAAGCTTAGCAATCATTCTAGGGAAATCCAACACTCCATGGTTCATAGCTTTGCAACAAAGAAAACCAGGTATTCTCCCAGGGCATGCCTTAGCAAGATGTCCCAGTTTTCTGCAGCTATATCAGAGGGTTAATCCTCTCTTTCTTTTAAATAATCGCCAACTTCTCCTGTATTGTGCACTAGGATCATAGGAGCTAGCCTGCAATAAATTCTTTCTAGGATCCTGCATACATTTTTTAGTCCAAACATTCTTTCTATGCATAGGTATACCATATATTTCACTATTCCTATTAGATCTATTTATATCAAATCTTCTTTCATCTATTAATATCCAAGTTTTAAAACTAGGAAAGACTCTATTAAACATACCTACATCCATACTCTAGAAACAAAAATTTCCACTTATCTTACTTCTACAGAGCACAAAGCTTCCAGATCTAAAATTTTTAACTATTCTTACCTTTATCAGAGAACATAGCTTGCATATTTTACCTTTTTTTAATCAAAAATCTCACTTTTTCCTTTCTTGGAGCACAAAACTTCTTAGGTCAAGTAGGATGTTGTGCACTAGGGAAACAGATCCACGCACAGAGCTTTCACAGTTTCAGGATGGATCTTTGCACAAAGCTTCTTCTTTCCCAGTTCCCAACAATCACAGTTTCAGGTCCCGGCAACGGGACCATTTGTTGGCACAGGGGAAAACCTAGAGTTCAATGCTACAACATTGCACCAACAAAGCCCTAACTACCAGCCCTTTTGACTACACCTGCAAAGCATATGAAGTCTCACCCGAGGTAGAGGTAGGGGTGGTTGCAAGACTCTGGTGTATGCAACCTTAGATGGGACACAGATCTATGATTATAATACTTGATAAAGCACTTAGCATCGTCAGTTCCTCAATATATAGTCAATAATCACTTCGCTGATAAAACAGGGCTTCACAACATTCACACTGATATAACATACTTAAGCACTTAGCATCAATAGATAGGTCAAATCTAGCAGATCAAGCACTCAACACATTCATATAGATCAGATATAACATTCTTATTCATCATTAGCACTAATCATAAGCATATCTATCTAATCATCTCTAAGAATTTATCAAAAGGAGAACACATCTAGACAAGCGCAATGAAGGACAACACAATGTTTATGTGGTTCACCCCCACCCTGGGGTTACATCCACCAACTCTTCTTCTTTATTATCTTCAATCAATAGGTTACAAGCACAGAGCCATCAAAACCCTACTCCGCATAGGATAGGAAATCTGCGCAGCTCGCTAGATCCTTATTCCTTGCGTTACATCACAAAGCCTTCCACCATCTATTACAACCACATGCACTTAGCTCTACAAGTCTCTCACAGTCATGCACAAAGTACTTTCAAAACCCTACTTGCACTTAGCATACATTCACATCGCATAGATGCATTATTCCACTACTTCTTACATTGCCTAGACTTCTACTTATACATACAAAATAGGCCTAAGCATGGGTTAACCCATGGGAGACATCCCAATCCCATTACATAATCCAAAAAACCCAAAAAGGACCCAAAATTGGGCCGAGATATCTTGATCTCTGCTTCATCTTGCGCTCCTCCTTCGACAGGCTATCGAAGTCCCAAAATAGGTCACTATGACCAAGAATCTCCCAAAACTTGGTCAAGGGCCAATAACAACCCTTACCACTGCACGATGATGTGAAAATACCAGACAGTTCAAAAGAATTCATATTTCACATTTTGGAAGTCAGTGGGCCACGAAGATAAAAATTGCAGAACTATTGAGATGATGCGGGAAAGAACATCAAATGCATATAGAGTACAGGACGAAATGATAACTGGGAAAGAAATTACCCAATTCAACCAAGCCCCAGCTCCATACAACACTATGAAGTAGCAGTATAATACCGTGCAACAACCCTACAATAATGTGCAGCCGCAGTACAAACTGGCACAACCCCAGTACAATATTGCGCAGTATAATCAAGCTACAGAGGAGAAGGATGAGCCAGAGGAGGCTTCGGACGTGGTAGATGACTATTAACATGTCACAATTGTCAGCAACTAGGACATTATGCATGGGAATGCCCATTGTTGCCAACAACTTGTATGTATTGTCGCGCATTGGACCATGATACAGAGGAATATCTAACACTACTAGTAAAGATTCAAGAAAAGAGGAACCAAAACAATTAGAATGTTCAATGGATTTCAGTCGAAGCAAAGGATGATGGATGGAAAATCAATATAGTCACTCGTGGAGAAAAAAAAATAAGAAACGATGCAGTCCAATAGGAACCAACATAGAACCAATGGGTAAAGAAGAACATCGAACCAAGAAAGCAGTTCAACGTGCCCAAAGAAAAGGATACTTTTAAGGAAGCCATAAAAGAATTTCAGAAGTTGGACACAACATCGACTTCAACTGCACAACTGGACACAACATCGACTTCAACCAGTATTGTTTGGCCCAATTCACCATTTCACTGTAAAAAACATTTACTGTTACTATTTTCCTGTGAAAAACATTTACTATGTAATGTTTTTCCAATTTATCATTTTACTGTGGAAAAACATTTATTGTGTATTTTTTCTAGTTTACCGTCTTTGGTAAAATAACTTTTATCTTCTTCTTTTACTTCTGTAAATCTTTGGATAAATAATTATCCAAGTATTTGTTCACGTGCATCTTCCCATTTAAATATTTTGCATGGAAATAAACATTAATTTCTTTAATTTGTAAAACTTAAATTTTACCTCCGTAAAACCTTTTCACCGTGAGGAGGAATTTCATTTATTAGAAATTCCATAATTTTTGTTGAAATGCACTCCTGGAAAAATTCTGCACATTAAACATATGATAAATGGTGCATTTATTACATTGGGCTTGGGCTGGAGTGGTTTAATCCAAACTTCTTTTACCCCTGATATGCTCCACGTAAAAACACGTGTCCATGAAAGAAACCATGATAGTTTTCCCGGACCTGCCTTCACATAGTTAACCTCCTCGCTATTTCAATTCCTGATATGTATACACGCTCTCCATCCAACCTTTGAATTTTCCACATTATAAATTCAGATTCGTGCCCATGATTTGATGTGATTCCGTAAATTAAATATTGGATTAAATATTAATATAAATATTTTAATAAAAAAATATTTATATTAATAATAATAAACCCTTTTTCTATTTTCTAAGGACTTTGGGCTTATGAGGATTAACACATGACTTTGTGGATAGGATAAGGGTACTTAATGAAAGGACTATTTTTTATTTTCAATGGGAATATGAAAATAAGGGTAAAAATGAATGAAGTGATGAAACTAAGGGATTTAGATAAGCGTTAAGGCTAGGTATAGGTTTGGGATATTCGCCAAATGTTTGACTCATGGAGGACATGGCTATTTTGGATGATTAGTTGGGTGAAGGATTTAGGTGATGCGAGCTTGATGGAGCTGGTGAAAAATTTGGAACTCTTAGTGGAAAAATGGCATAAGGACAAGACGCTTTGGGAAAAAAAAATATAAATTAGTAGGTGATAACATAGGCTCCTATTGGGGGTGCTATCCTCCCTATGAGGTAGCAAAGAACAGTAGACCACGTGACTGATACATTGGGCTGCTTCCAAAACATGTGTGTGTACCCTGCTCCAACCTATCACCAGTGTCTGTTGAAAACCAAACTCTGCACACTGCTCTCAACTGGATACTAAACACTGAATACACACTAAAATCTGACTGTACACACTACTGGGAATCCAAACTGAAAAATTATTGACCAAGAAGCTTATTCACACACTCTTATCTACTCTAAAATTGCTGAAATGATTATCAATCAAGTGAAATCAAAATGCCAATGAAACCATGCAAGAATTTTATCCAGTGTTTGTTTACTTTGCACAAGCTTGTTCCAAATCCTGCTTACTGATAATTCATTCAAAAATTCATCCATAAATCCAAATCTCAAAAAATTAAAAACATTTAGACTGTTCACTGCCTTCAACAAAACTGCAAATGGATCTTCTAAAATATGCACAAAACAACAATCATGTTTCACCCCTTCCAGTGCATTCTTGTTTTCATGTGATTTAACATATTGATTGCCACCAAGAGGCTAAAAAATATGTTGAGACTGCTGGAAATAACAATCTTTTGAATCAGAAGACAGTGTTGGCTGAAATGAAACCCCTAGTGGAAAGAATTTCGTGTCTAATAATGATGTTTATTTACCATCATCTTTATTTCCAAGATGGTATTTGAGCACAAGTAGTAAATTTGAATTGAGATAACCTTTCATGTAATCAGAAACATGATCATTCAATGCATGAGAAGGTTGTTGGTCTTCCTCACTGATAACAATTTTCTCATGTAAAATAGTGCCACTGTGAATGCAATCAGACTTCCCTACTTCCTCTGTTATCTCATTATTTTCTTTCAACAATTCAAAAGAAGAAAAACATAATGGAAGATAGTTTTCATTTGAAAATCCAATACTTTCTTCATATTTAACATTATTCCTAGAGGATTTATGATTTGAAACATTATAAACATTTTGTTTCAACAGTTCGAAAGAGGAAAAACATAATGTAAAGGTTCTTTCACTTGATTCAAAACCTTCTTCATTTTCTTCACTGTTGTCATAGGCACATTTTTCAATTTCTTTGGATTGTTGAACACACTCATTTTCAGATTCGTTTTCAACCAATGGCTGCAAATTTGTATTGAAAAGACCTTCTACATAACAAGTAACAGGGTCATCAAACACATGAGAAGATTGATACAATTTCTTGTCAACTTTTTTCAGTGAATCAGTGTGATTTGGCATCAACACACATTCCTTTGCTTCAATGATTATCTTAGAATTTTATTTCAACAATTTGAAAGAAGAAAATCATAAAGGTAAAGAATTCCCTTCAGCTGATTCAATACTTTCTTCTTTGTAATTGTCATATGTAGGTTGATTTCTCTCATTACATTGCTGAAAAGGAACATTTTCTGATAAATAACATGTAGTTGGTTGTTCTAGGAATTCAGCCTCATAATCACCATCATATTCATCATATATAGGCAAATCAACAATATATGCGATGTCATCCAACAAGAAAAAAATTGGAACATCAGCTTGCTCTTCAACAAACTGATTTGCACATTCATCTTCTTAATTGTTTACAAATGAATATATAAAACAATCAGCCCCCTTCTTATCATGGGATGGATCAGAAGCTAAATAAGCACCTCCTCTTTCAACAAGTGGAATACAAGTTTTTGCAAAATCATTAGCATTGGACACTTTGAGAGGACCTATGATATTGTCAATTCTATGCTTAAGATTCCAATCAACTATTTTTTGTTCATATTCACTTTCATGTTCTTGAGCATTCAACCCCTCATTTTGGATCTATTTACATGCTTGGATGTTGTGTTGAATGTATTGAGCATCATTAAACATTTGTTGTAAGGACTTAGGTCTTCTTTCCATCAGGAGGAAAGACAAATCTGGATGAAGAGTAGTTGCATAATGGAGCATGGCAGTGACTTCAGTGGGTTGAATTTCTTTGGACGAATTGTAATAGATACTGGAAAACCTTCTACTGAATTTAGAAATAGTTTCATTGCTCTGATTTTTTAAGACATAGAAATCTATAAGTTGTAGATCCAAAGATTTATTCCTGCCCCAAAACTTTAAAAAGACATCCTTCAATTCCTCCCATGAGCTAATTGTCTTTGGCTGCAAATGTTTAAACTAGTCTTTGGTGTCTCCTTTCAAGGATTGATGGAAGGCCCTCATACAAACATCATCATGGTCAATATCAAACAAATCTATACAATTATCAAACCCTTGGATCTGTTTTTAAGATGATATGGTATCAGGTTCCCCATCAATATATAGGTAGGTACTCATAGTGTTTTGGAGGAAAATCATGAAGGATGTGGGGTAACTTTAAGGGTCTGTATCTATGATGATTCTTGGAGGGTGTTGGATCAAGTGCAAGAGATGAAATATCAACCCTGGTTTCATGAGGCTCATCAACTTGGTTATGGTCATCACACGGCCCAGATGATTTTTTTTAATCAAAATCAGTGATACAATGAGGATATGCATGTACAACTTTAAGAGGAGTATATACAACTGCAAGATTCTCATGATAATCATTAGAATGCAACAGGTAAATAAAACTTTGTTTGGCATGTTCAAGGAAGGAGCGGAGGAAACTTATGACAAACAATCAAATGTCTTGGAAAAAATCCAATTTTAAGTACTTGTTTTCTTCCATAATGTCTTTTCATACCTCTGTCAAGGAATCTCATTTTCCAGTGGAGTCTCTTAATTACATTTGAAGCTTGAGTGGAGTTGCCAATAATGTTTTGGAAGCTGGATTCTGTATTGAGTGTGGAGTCGCCATTGAAAATTTAAATTTTTGGATTCTTCTACCATTGGAATCACCTTCAAACTGATTTTCTAATGTGTGGAGTCACCAGAGAAGGAATACAACCAATATGTGCCCAAGTGTTTGTTGATTTCAGACCTTAGAACTAAACCATATCATTCTTTCCCAGGGAAATTTTTTTAATTTCGTCCCCGACAACAACACCAAAATGTTAGCACTCTGTAAATTTTGTCCAACTGAATAGACACATGACAGAGGTAACTGTTTCAACCTACTTTAAAGCTGGACACTAGCCTACTCAACTCATAGAGGGATCTCTCATGTCACTTGATATATCTATGGAAATCAGTGGCTAGATTTGGTTTGTTTTGGGGTTTTTTTATAAATTTGTTGGCTAGGAAGGGGAGGGACACTTTGGGCTATGGAGTCAAAATTCTGAAAGTGAATGAAAACAATGATCAACCAGTAGAACTCTCTAGAGGATAAAGGATAAATTAGGCAATGAATCTGAGTTGTAAATTGAAATTTGCAGAGTGTCAGAGGAAAGGGGAAAAACAAGTAACTGCATCAGAGCATTAATAAAATGAATTATGAATTACCTAGGAAGAAATACACACAGTTTAAATTTTTTCAGCCGAGAGTGTCACAAGATGAATTATGGGCCTTTAACTCTTCAATTTAAACAGAAGAAGATGAAAATGGAATAAAAGAACACAGGAAATACATACAATGAAAGGAGACAAAGCTCATATCACCACCATTAGAATCATTTCATAGAGACTTCAAAGATTCTACATATGTATTCAATTCAGTCCCAAAAAATTACAATGGAATTCAGAACAACCAAAACTGTGCCCTTGCACTTCCACCAACCCCTAATACACTCAGAACCTCTAATACTTATACAATTTGAGTTCCTTCAGTGTGCAACCAGTTACAATAACTAAAATGAAACGTTACAACTTCTACAATGATTACAAATGACAGTTTTCAGAATAAAAAAAATTTTCATGATCCCTGCATATTCCTCTGATGCTCCAACTCCTTCCTTTGCCACGTTCTCTTTGAAATGTCACTCATACTATTTCAAATATAATTGCATTTATCCATATTCTCATTAAACATTTGGGAATAATATAATTGAAATAAAAATAATTCCCAAATATTTTCTATCCTATAGAATTGAATTTCCATAATTTAATTCATGCATGTGGTTCTTTAAAACCATGTCTTGTTTGGCCCAATTCACCATTTCACTGTAAAAAAAAATTACTGCTACTATTTTCCTGTGAAAAGCATTTACTGTGTAATGTTTTTCCAATTTACCGTTTCACTGTGGAAAAACATTTACTGTGTGTTTTTTCCAGTTTACTGTCTTTGGTAAAATACCTTTTATCTTCTTCTTTTACTTCTGTAAATCTTTGGATAAAGAATTATCCAAGTCTTCATTCACGTGCATCTTCCCATTTAAATATTTTGCATGGAAATAAACATTAATTTCTTTAATTTGTAAAACTGAAATCTTACCTCTGTAAAACCTTTTCACCCTGATGAGGAATTTCATTTATTAGAAATTCCATAATTGTTGTTGAAATGCACTCTTGGAAAATTTTGCACATTAAACATATGATAAATGGTGCATTTATTACATCGGGCTTGGGCTGGAGTGGTTTAGTCGAAACTGCTTTTACCCCCGATATGCTCCACTTAAAAACATGTGTCCACGAAAGAAACCATGGTAGTTTTCCCCAGCCCGCCTTCACATAATTAACCTCCTCGCTATTTCAATCCCTGATATGTATGTGCGCCCTCCATCCAACCTTTGACTTTTCCACATTATAAATTCAGATTCATGCCCATGATTTGACGTGATTCCATAAATTAAATATTGGATTAAATATTAATACAAATATTTTAATATAAAAATATTTATATTAATAATAATAAACCCTTTTTCTATTTTCTAAGGACTTTAGGCTTATGAGGCTTAACACATGACCTTGCGGATAGGATAAGGGTACTTAATAAAAGGATTTTTTTTTTATTTTCAACGAGACTTTGAAAATAAGGGTAAAAATAAATGAAGTGATGAAACTAATGGATTTAGATAAGCGTTAAGGATAAGTATAGGTTTGGTATATTCTCAAAATTTTTGACTCATGGAGGACATGACTATTTTGGATGATTAGTTGAGTGAAGGATTTAGGTGATGGGAGCTTGACGGAGCTGGTGAAAAATTTGGAAATTTGAGTGGAAAAATAGCACAAGGACAAGAGGCTTTGGGAAAAATTAACATAAAATAGAAGGTGATAACAAGATGGAGGTCCACACATGTGATCTAGGTGAATTATGACACACATGTCCACATGTAAACATCATTCTAGACAAAAAAACATGTGCCCAATTTTCTTCTAGAAACATTCAAAAATTATGAATTATGTCTAGTACCAGATTAGTACAGTTGGTACTGGATTAGAACAGTTAGTACCGAAATCCTGTAGGAAGGGGTTTAGTACTGGATGAACACAGTCATGACTATGGGTACCAGACCAACATGATGGTAGTACCAGATGGAGCTAGTACCATAATAGGTGCAATCTGGTATTGGATGAAGCTGGTACCAGAAGAGGCACATAGCTGGTATCAGATGAAGCTGGAGAGTTGGTACCGGGAGAGGCAGAGAGATGGTACCGGATGAAGCGAAGAGCTGGTACTAGATGGAGCTGGAGAGCTAGTACCAGATGAAGCGCAAAGCCTTGGTACCGGAATAGGTGGAGCCTTGGTACCAGAATAGACTAGGTACCGGAATAGGTGGAGCCTTGGTACCAGAATAGAATGGATACCAGAATGCGACATAGTTGCAGTACTGAAATAGTGAGGTACCAGATCAATATGCTTAAGAGTCAAAGTGATTAGGATCATACATAATCAAGAATTTAATCGAATTAACTCAAGAAAACTAAACAAATCATGCCTTAATCATAAGTTACATCTCTATGCATATGGACAAGGTCATCAAGTGTATTTGTGGAGGAAACGATGAATTAAATACACATAGCATAGGTAAAATAGGCTCAGATAGAGGGTAATATAGGCTAATAAAGGTGTCAAAATAGAGACTCAACTTTCCCCCATGCTTAAGTCATTGCATGATTTCATGCAACAATGATCTTCAAAATTTCAAAATTGGTGGTACTCCTCACTAGATCAAGCATTCCCCAATGTTCCACCCTTCTTCAGCTCCTAAGTTCCTACTATACAATAGAAACTTCATGGCCTATTCTTCACACTTCTTACCCATGGAAAAGTAGTTATGATGGAAAAGTGGAGTCATGAGTAATATATTAGATATGTTAGTGATTTGACGTTAAGTCTTATCCAATCTGTTGTGTATCATAGTTAGGAGAAAGGGATGGATGTGACTCTAATATAATTATAGGATAGTGGCCAAGAGTTTTCATAACGAATTTGACTAATAGTCCCCTTGGCTAAATTACCTTTAAAATAAAAGTGATATAAGCATAGTTTAGATCTCATTTGAAGAGAGGAACACATAAAAGAATACATCCCAAGATGATTAACTTGTTTCTTATCCAAGTTTTTAGAGATGAATCTCTTCTTGCTTAGGTAAGGTGAATTCCATATACTAAGGGTCCCACTTTCATGAAAACCTATTTATTTTAAAGAGAAAACTCTAAAGTGAATAATTGAAGGTTCTTAAGAACATCATATAATAGATATAAAGGTCGTCTCCTAGCCTTTATTCGATAATGCTTCAGAATGAGACCCAAGGGATTTTGTCCAGTTTTAGGTGTGTGTTGGCACAGGGGCAGACCTAGGGTTCAACACTACAAAAATGCACCAAAAAAACCCTAACTGTCGGCCCTTTCAACAACACCTATGAAGCAGATGAAGTCTCACCTGAGGTAGAGGCAAGGGCGGTTGTAGAACTTAGGTGTCTGCAACCTTAGCTAGGACATAGATCTATTATTGGAATACTTAACAGATCACTTAGCACCGATGGTTCATCAATATTTGACCATTATCTACTCAGCAGATAACACAAAGCATCGCATCATTCATTCAAATCTGATGTATTTAAGCATTTATCATAGAGAGGTAGATTAGATCTAGAAGATTCAAGAACTAAGCACATTCACATAGGTCATATCTAACATCCATATACATCATTAGCACAAAGCATAAACAGAACTATCTATCTATATAAAAGCACTTAGAAAGTAAGGACATAAACACATAAACACATCACACAAAGCATAGCAACACAACATGTACATGGTTTGCCCCCACCCTGGGGCTACGTCTACTAACTCTTCTTATTTATTATCTTCATTCAAGCTTCTTACAGGCACATAGCATCAAAATTCTACTCCGTAGAAGATAGGAGATCTGTGCACACTCTGCCAGATCCTCCTTCTTCGAGTTAGGGTACAACACCAAGCCTTCTTACAATTACTTGCACTCAGCTCTGCAATTCTTACACAGTATGCACAAAGCATCTACAATCCATATTTAGCACTTAGCCCAATATCACAAAGATATATCTATGTGTGCCTCCTTACATTTCCTAGACATCTATTTATACTTTACAAAATAGGCCTAAACATAGTTAAACCTATTAGCACTGAAATTCACACTTTGACTGCTAAAGTGTAGGTTCAACACCCATCATAATGTAAAATATAATTTGGTTTTGAATAGGTAGATCAACAAGACGAATAAAGAAAGAGAGAGGGCAGAAAACTATAGATCAGTAGGCTACACCAATGGGAAATGGAGTCACAAACATCCCACTCATCGAAGGCACAAAAGATGCTTAACAAAAAACAAGATTATATGCTGATAGGTGGAAGAAATGAAGAAGGAAAACATAAGATAGAATGTTTTTTTTTTTTTTTTATGTCTAGCGAAATCAACAACTAGTTGGGAACGTGACCGTGTTATCCAACTGCTACCACTATAACCTCCAGGTGTGCCCACGATGCCCCTTACATGACACACATTGTAAGTCGGGGGGAGTTGAACTCGAAACCTCACGGAACTTCATTTTCATGGCACTTGCCAATTGAGCTGCCCCCCGAGGGAACATAAGATAGAATGTTCAGTAAATAGATATCCTCTCAATTTAATGAATCAACAAATACTTGAATATAAACAATGACTGATGGGAAAAATATAGCAGAGCCTCTGCTGCTTAGGGATCCATAAATCATTGACAACGTTTGATCCTCAAATCTGCAATATATTCAAATAAGAAGAAATATAGACAGAAGAGTTACAATCTAAAATCACGGCTCTCATGAGTCTCCAATAGTAGTAATTCTTACAATCAAAAAATGCCCACAGGATTACAAATGAACACACACAGGAAAATTTCTTGCTACATCTCTCTCTAGCCTCTCTTGGCTCATCAATCCCCTCTCTAAGAGATCGCTCCTTCCTTAAATAGAAAATAGCATCCAAACAACCTTAGGAGGTCAAATCCCATATCCTCCATTGGATTCTAAGTCTAGGAGATAGGTGGCAACAATCAAAGAGACAAAAATCCAACAAACTGCTAATTTTCAGGAATTTGTTGGAAGTCATTAATAAAATGTCTCCACCTCATTACATGAAGCCTTTGCTGGAGATAAATATTAGGTGTAGGTGTCCCTGTAGCAGTCACAACTTTCATATTTTCCTTGTTGGGAGGTTGCCACATTTCAAGGATAGTGTGGATCTGTTGTTGGGCAATGCATTTCTCTTGGGATCTCTTCATTCTTTCCATAGATGACAGGGGCTTCAACTACGCCTATATTCTCTCTGCGTGTTTCTTTGCTTCCTGGAGTTGTGAATCCAGTGCCTGCAATTATGGGTTCTCAGTGAGTTTCTCATACGTCTGGGAACTATGATTACTCAGTTGCTTGCATTCCATGGAAAGGGCCTTTATCCTTTCAACTCCTCTCTAGGAGGTTTCTTCTCTTTGATCCCTTACATCCTACGGAGTCTCAGGCACTATGAAGATATTTAAGTCTGTTATGCATTGTTGTAGCTACTGGATAGCTTCTGTGAGCTTCTCTACTTACTGTGTGACTCAGTCCTTTTCCTTTATTTCTAAGACTGTCACAGAGAGAAGTGATCTGCTCACCTCTTCTTTCACTTTGAATTGCTCTGTGAGCAATTTTTCTTTTCCTTGTTGCATCTATGATTTTTCTTCATCGAACTTCGCTTGGAGAACAATTTTTTCCTATTCTGCAATGTTGTGTTATTCTACAAGTACACCTTGCACTTGATTCAAGGCCTAAGTGACTTGTTCTTTTTCTTCTTGTGCTTGTCGAAGGCAAGCTTCGACTGTATCAACTAGTCTGTGGAGTTGGGCTGGCTCATCTCCCAACTCTGGTTCTCCCAATGGCTGGGGCACAGTGGAGATTGTGCAGCTAGAGTGAAGGGTTTGTTGTACCCCTCAGAGTTCGACTTGAATTATATCATACATTTCTTCCTGCTTGGCTTCTTATTTCTTTGTTATTTCCAGTTAAGCGTCATTCAGGGCTGCTATGATGAAGTCAAAATCATCGGAGGTAAGGAAAGGCTGCATATTGGTCATGGTGGCTTTCGATTTCTTCTAGGAAGAAGGTTTCATGGGGGAAAACTTCCTCTTCTTTAAGGGGTCAACCTTGTCTCTGGGCGGTGTTAATTCTCCTGGATTTTTTTCAACTTCTACTTTGTCATCACCCCCTCGGTCAGGTGACACTGAAGCAGTCTTTTCTGAGGTGTTGCTTAAATTTTGGACCTCCTCAGTATTCTTAGGTGTATTATGTTCTTTATGAGTGTCCTCTGGGCTGTCAATATCAGATAGCTCTACAGGGTTGGCGGGGATAAGGAGGTCAGCAGACCATTCCTTAGTGATCTCCTCAAGGTCTTCTTCTGTAAGTTTATAATATGACTGGAGATGCTCTTTATGTTCATCTGCTCACGCTGTAATGTAGATGAAGTGTCGATCTGTGTTGAAATTCATCAGAGGTCAGAACCTTTGTAAGGTGTTTGGAGTCATGCAAAGCTCAACTTCAATGGATCTCTTTAGCTAGAGGTAATATGTATGAAACACAACATTTGACTACCACTGTTTTTTCATATCACTTTAATACCAAAGGGTAGCGAACTTCGTAGCAAGCGGTTCGAACGACTCTATGTCTAGGAAGGTCGCACATTTCGGCATCTCTTGGGAAACAAATGAAATGAGGATCAAGAGCCAGCTGAAATGAAATTCATAACCTTGATCATGTGCTTCTCGATAATCTAGTTCCAACTGGTTAACTAGGTACTTTTCCCAGTTCATCTGTAGGCCTTCCGTGCACTTCCCTGCGAGGTCAACGACAAAGCTAGTGACCTGCGTAGGTTGGTTATTCCTTACTAAATTTCCATCTATCAGTTGACATGCTAGGTGCAATGCGCCACTCTGGATGGAAGCTACCTTGTAGCCTCTTGTTTCCTTCTCAGCATTTCTATATGTATCCTTGATCTTTTGTGGTAGCGCACGATCTATGGAATTTCTTGGGTAGAAGTCCTGTGGGTCGTGTCCTTGCATACTCAGTCCTGTGATTCTATGGATCAGCATTGGGTCAACTATAATATGGCGGTATAGCCATAATTAGCTGCCATGGTAACATGACAATAGCAGCTTGACACATGTGTTGACTTCCTGGTGTCTTCCGAAGTGTGGGATCTTCATGACATTCAGTAGGGTGGACTGCACGAGGTTCAGCATCCACGATTGAGGGATGATCTTTGAATTCTTCCCCTTCATTCTGTTTAGGTATTTGTATGAGGCAAGCATACCATTGATCTTGCGATCTTTGAGGTTGAAGTCGTTGAACTTCAATGTTGTGATCTTATCCTGCTCTACTCGAACTGTGTGTATCCCCTTTGGGAGGTATGCAGTGAGCATGGTGTACTCAAAATATATTGGCACACAATCACGATTCACCATGCCAGCCAGAGGTGGGATGTCGTTGGGAAATATGGTTGGAATAAAATTTGCATTTTCTAGGTCGTCTTTGTGCTTGTTTCTCTTTTCCACTGATGGTAGGGATGATCTGACTCCGTGAGTAATAGACGAAGAGGCTTGCAGTCCTCTCGTCAATGATGCTTGTATACCTGTAGACATCAAAATTACTCATTCAATCATGAGTTCAATGAGAACTTCTTCGACAACTTTATATGCAGTGCTAAACTTGTTCGACATACATGCTTGGGGTTGGAAATATCAGGTTCAAGGAGTAACTTAGACACTGCAATGGGATAGAGGAAAATAGAGCAATGATCACTGTGTAAAATCAACGATTTTGCAGGCTCAGATTCACGGTTAGCAAAAGTGTTCTCGGTGCATGGCACGACAGGATAAATAGATAAATTGGCAATGAATATCTTGCAATGGGTGAGAAGCCTTCATTAACTCTGTTATGTCTATTACGGTGCGGTCCAATGGTCTGGTGGTGAACCATAAATGTCTTTCTACCCGTTCGGAGGTTCGGCCTAACCGTTATATTTTTCCCAGTGGCTATATTGCTTCACCTTGGCGAAGTGCTATGTGGCGGTGTTCTGTTATCCCAGGGAAGCTCCAATTTTGCAAATTTTCCCTCTGCAAAGTTCCCTCTAGAACCTTCTGTAACTTTTCAATCTTATCTCTCTTCTTACTTAGTTTTCTAGCCTTCTTTTCGGTGAGCTTTATTTTGGAATTTCTTTTTCCATTTTGATTCTTATCTACGTTTGGCATAGTTACCTCGCGTTGTTGATATTCTCTCCTAGAAATCAGGGGTAATATTCTATCTGTATTTGGAATAGGTACTTCCATCTTCTGTGGGTCTTCTAGTGTTCTTGCAACTTCGACATATGGGTCCCTAGTGTTAGATAGCTTCGATATGTTTTGTTCCTCAATCAAGTGTGCGATCCTTCTAGTCATGAAATCCTTTAACTCTTGCTTCTTCTGCTCTAAAACTTCTTCTTCTTCCTTCCTTCTAGCATGATCTCTTTCAATCCAAGGTTTTCCTAGTAACATGGTAAATGGGGGCATTGTTCTCAATAAATTTAACAATCTCAAAATCCTCCTCTATCGAAGTCCCATTGGCATTCATAGGTATCTAGGGGAGCTTTCCACATAGGTTTATCAACTTTCCTTTGAATAGTCATATTCCTCCTAATGAAGGAATCATAACAGACCTTCCTATAGCTTCCCAAGTTCTTTCTATCATGATATTCACCTATGTTTCCTCATCTAGAACACAGTCAATGTCGAAGTCTCCTATTATTTGTTCTATGCATGCTTTTTCCTTGAATATATATGATAAGTTGACATGTCGGTGGTCATTCAGGGTGTCTTTTATCTGTAGCAATACTTTCTCTAATTCTTTCTGGGGTTCTTCCATAATCGTAGTTTATGGATCTGCCTTAGGGTTTTCTTGTCTTAAGTTCATTCCTTCAAGCTTAGAAATAATTCTAGAGAAATCAAATACTTCATGGTCCATAGCTTTGCAACAAAGACAACTAGGTCTTCTGTGAGGGCATTCCTTAACAAGATGTCTTGGTTTTCTGCAACTGTAATAAAGGGTTAATCCTCTCTTTATTTTAAATGATTCTCATCCTTTCCTGTACTGCATGCTAGGAGCATGGTATCTAACTTGAAAACATTTCTTTCTAGGATCCTGCATCCACTTGTTAGTTCAAACATTCTTTTTATGCATAGGTATAACATATCTTTCACTATTCTTATCAAATCTATGCATGTCAAACCTTCTTTCATCTATTAGTGCCCTAGTTTTCAAGCTAGGAAAGAATCTATCAAACATGCCTAGATCCATACTATTGAAAAAAAAATTCCACTTATCTTACTTCTACAGAGCATAAGGATTTCAGACCTAGAACTTTTCACTATTCTTACCTTTATCAGAGCATAGATCTTCCAGATCTTACCTCTTTAATAAAAAAATCTCACTTTTACCTTTCTCAGAGCACAAATCTTTCAGATCTTACCTCTTTTCTTTAGATCAAACTTTTTTTCATTAGAATAGATCTTCTCAAACTAAGTAGAGTATTGTGCACTAGAGAGACAGATCTATGCACAAAGCTTTCACAATTTTAGGTCGGATATTTGCACAAATTTTCTTCTTCCTCAATTCCCAACAATCACAATTTCAGATCGGATCTTTGCACAAATATTCTTCTTCCTTAGTTCCTAGCAATCATAGTTTCAGTCCCGGCAACATAACCATTTGTTGGCACAGGGGTAGACCTAGGGCTCAATGCTACAACAATGCACCAACAAAACCCTAACTACCGACCCTTTTGGAAACACCTATGAAGTAGATGAAGACTCATCTGAGGTAGAGGTAGGGGTGGTTGTAGGACTCAGGTGTCTACAACCTTAGGTGGGACACAGATATTTGATTGGAATACTTAACAAAGCACTTAGCACCAATGGTTCATCAATGTTTGACCATTATCTACTCTATAGATAACATAGAGAATCACATCATTCATTTAGATATGATGTATCTAACCACTTATCATAGAGAGGTAGATTATATCTAGTATATTCAAGCACTAAGCACATTCACATAGGTCAGATCTAACATCCATATACATCGTTAGCACAAAACATAAAAAAAACAATCTATCTATATCAAATCACTTAGCAAGTAAAGACATAAACACATCAACACATTGCACAAAGCATAGCAACACAACATGTACGTGGTTCACCCCCACCCTCGGGATATGTCCACCAACTCTTCTTCTTTATTATCTTCAGTCATGCTTCTTATAGGCACATAGCATCAAAATCCTACTCCGCAGAAGACAAGAGATCTATGTGGACTCAACTAGATCCTTCTTCTTCGAGTTAGGGTACAACACCAAGCCTTATTACAATTACTTTCACTCAGCTTTGCAAGTCTCACATAGTATGCAAAAAACATCTACAATCCATACTTAGCACTTAGCTCAATATCACACAGATATATCTATGTGCTCCTCCTTACATTACCTAGACATCTATTTATACTTTACAAAATAGGCCTAAACATGGTTAAACCCATGGGACGACATCCCCATACCCATTACATAATCCCAAATCCCAAAAAGGACCCAAAAAGGGGCCGAGATTCCGTGATCTTTGCTTCATCTTGTGCTCTGCCTTCGACAGGTTGTCGAAGTCCCAAAATAGGTCAAACGTGACCAAGGATATCCCGAAACTTGGTCAAGGGAAAAAAATGTGTCTCTTTATGTTTTTCAACTTCCTTTACCCGACATAGCCCCACTGCTAGCAGGCCTGTTCAGTACCCCGACGAGTTTACCTTATTACCATACAAGCATGGCCCCATTGCCAACATGCCTATTCAATACCTTGATGGGTTTACTTGTACTTCCTAATACTTCCTTTTTATTATATTACTTAAAATATTTAGAATGATGTATATTGTTCATTGACAACTTTAGAGTATAAGGAAGGAAGGTGGTATGTGAGTGTGTTAGATTTATTAGCCACATAATTAATTGTTTGCAATTATCCCATGGTTAACATCATCCACATTAGAATTAAATCTTGGCTATTCAATGTATAATGGAAAATCTCAGATAATGAATAAGAGGCCCATCTAGTTAATTGTATTAGGGTTCTCATTAAATTTCATTGAGATTTAGCAAGGGCGATCCACCACATGAGGTTTTCATCAATACCTCTCAAGAGAAACTTGTAAAGATAAACTTGTAAAGATAAACTTGGATAAGAACTTGTTGAATCAACTAGGTTAGTATTAGGCATAATGGTGCCACTACTTTTCAATGGATATTTCAATTAGCAATCACTTTTTTTTAAATGATGAGGTAATAAGACAGGTGAACCCATTAACATATAGAGATAAATGTGAAAATATCTTCTTAAAGCATAACAATGATGATTCATTTAGGGGTGAGTGTAGAAATGTAGGAGGAAGATGTGCATGAGAGTAAAGAACAATTCAACACAAGACTTAAATGATCCTTGATAGAAAGAACATAAAAATATTATCTCATACCTTCACATACCTGAAGTGAAAACAATGTTAAGCACATGAGAAATATCATATCACTTTGGCATCAGTACCAGATTGGTAACTGGTATCAGAACATGTTTTTGTAGTACCGGAATAGGACAAAACCAAAACAAGATTCTATAGTACTGGAACAGGACAGTACCAAAACAGAGTAGTACCGAAACATAACAGTACCAGAACATAACAGTATCAGAACAAAGAAACGAAAATAAGTAACGGGGGGCAGAAACAAAGTGACATGATGATTGATATCTATACGAGGATATGTATACAAGGGCTTGCATAAGTTTATGGTAGGGAGCATGCAATAATTGAGGACAGGAAGATGAATGATAGTAACCACATGTTTAATACATAATCAGTCTAATCCCTTAATAAAATGAAAAAATGTTCAGTTTATACATCTTAGTACTTGAAACACTTAAATCGAGAAGCACAACTTGAATATAGGATAAGAGCTACCAACACCTTATTACCAGTACCAGATCACTTGAGTACCAAATGGATGCAGGGTTATTCTTAGTATCGTAATAGCATAGAAATTCTCCTTTGGTACTGGATGGATGCAAGGTTATGCTTAGTACTAGAATAGCGCATACCTCCTCCTTTGGTACCAGATGGATGCAGGGTTATGCTCAGTACCGGAATAGTGCAGACCTCATCCTTTGGCACTAGATGAGCACATAGGTGACCATTGGTACTAGATGAATTTAGAGGTGTGGTCCAGTACTATATGAGCAAAGACTTCCTCCCATAGTACCATATGAACATAGAAATGTTGTCCAGTACCAGATGAACGCAGAGGTGTGATCCAGTACCAGATGAGCACGGAGGCAAACATTGTATTCCGGTACTCAAGGAGGATTTGACATAGTACCTGGTGGTAGTGCTTTGTAGACTGAAACTTTGTAGGTTTCACTTTGTGTCTGGCATTCTTTGAGTATCAAGTTGTACAAGCTATTATCAATCACTATTACTATAGGAGAAACATATGATTTTTTTTTTTGTTGAAGTATCATGATGGAAAAACAATGTTGGTGTTGCCACTTTCATTTTATTAGAAAATAAACCTAACTACTACTGTCTCAGCAGCCACTCCCCCTTTCTTGAGGTTTTGCATGGCCTCATGCAAACAATTTGAGATGCTTAAAAAAAAAGGTTGCTAAGAGGGTTGGCAACATCTGTTAAAAACAAACCAATAGAACTAATTAAAACTAGATTTTTATTCATGCTTACAAACATAAAATTTAGGGAAAATATCAAAAGTTGAATTATTAGCTATGAATAAATAGTTTGGAATTAACATTCAGTTTCAACTACTATTAAAAAATGATCATTTAATTGATCATCCATGATCCTTGTGAAATAGTGATCTTAAAATAAATAGGTAATGATAAAACACAAATGCATATTTTTTAACAACTTAAGGAAAAATAAGGAATTTGAAGAAATAGGTCATGAAGCACTCTCTTAAGTGTTATCTTCTATTGAAAAAGATTCCTTCTCTGATTTTGAAACCCTTCCATTATTATGTGTTCATTTGGAGGATGAAGACATTCCCTTCTCATAAGATTCCAAACAAAAATATCATAACTTTCATAAAGAAATCTACTATAGGAACAAAATATTTTAAACCGATTGCTTTATTAGATTTTGACATTCCCATTTATGAAAAGTATGAAATATATATTGCATTGTACTTATGTGCAACATTTATTTATTTATTTACCCGTCCTACTCTAATTGAAAAAAATAAAATGTCTTTCAAGTATAAGAATACTTCCAGTGAAGCCATGTGCGTAATAGGGTTAGAATTATATCCATATTCGGGTTTAAAAGATACATTTTAATGCATACCAGAGTATGAAGGACCAATTCCTTTGATGATGAGATCAAAAAATAATGAAAAATAAAAGAGTGGTGTGACCTAATAAATAATTGAAACCATATTTCAATAGGATCACTATATTCTGGTTTCTCTTCTTTGTTTAGGTCACACTGAATGTATTCCTCTACCATGCTATTCATATTACCCTCTTCAAGATGATTGGTCTTTGGAGTACATACAAGATCTGTTGAGAGGCATGATAAAGAATCCTCAATATCAGGTTCCACTGGTTTCTCTCCATTCACTTCTATACATGATTCTTTATTTTCCTCAACAAATTGAAAAGAGGAATCTGACGAGACTTCTAAATCTTCCTGTGGAGAGACAACTAAATTCCTGACTGTTGTCAAGATATGATCTTCCTAAGAGGTGGATATCCTAGTTTTTGTTAGAATGCAAGAAAGTTCTTGGAGGAACATTCTTCAATCTCTTGATCATCCTTGAACTACTCTAGTTGGTTGATGATCCCTATCTCACAACACAAATTAGTACTCGGGGGGTTCTTACATCACCCCAAACATGATTTATCATCAAAGATCTGAATTTTAAAACCATTTGCAAAAATTAAACACACCAAAATTGAACTCATTGCCTTACTAGGACTGTGTTGTCACCAAGTTATCAGTTCGCACAAGTTAGCTCACCATAAATAAAACTAAATTTGCATAAAAGAAGGAAAAAAACACACTTACATTAAAAGAAGAGAGGACAACCTAACTTTGGAGAAACCCCACCAAAGTGGATGTGTGGGATCTTTCCTCATGTCTTACCGTATTCTCTCCACCCTTAGGTCATCCATAAAACCAATTTAAAGAAATCTAATTCAAATACTACCTATTACCGTTTACAACTCCCTCACAACGACGCCAAAATGTTGGTGCAATTATATGCATAATATATTACCAAACATAAATTATTGACTGGGATTCATAATCAATAGAGTTGATGCACTATATGTGTCAATAACAAATAGGTTCATATGTCTGATGAGTATAGCATAATGAAGAAACATTCAATAACAAAATACTCTGTTTTGGAATATCCAAATGCTTCACATGACTTTAAACTTAGAAGAGAAAACTGATAACAAAACTTCTCAAGCAAACAATCAATCAAAAGTTTATTTCTTAGGTGACAAGTCTATTCATTCCATGCTTATGAAATGGAGAGATAAATTTAAGATCTTTTTCCATGTAGCAATCGAAAACAGTAATTAGCAATCAACTTTAGCTACTCTTAAACATAAATCAATCCCAAATATATTATATTCAATCAAACCTTCTTTAGTACAGGAAGCAACCAACATGACTGAGAGACTTCATTATGGAACATGAAGATAAGAGATAAATTCCTATGGTTCCTGTACCACTGAGAACACCACACTTGCAAACTCAAAATACCACTCTATTTGCTTAGCAATTGCACACATCAAATTCTTGTCAATTAAATGTCAACTTGTAGAAGTAGAAAAGGAAATTATCTATTATGTCCAATATCTAATTACTCACACTGATTCAGAAGAAAATGATTCTATGATGAACTTTAAAATGCATTTGAAATCATTGACAAGACACAACTGTTACATGTGCACACTCACACAATCACACAAAGCATGTACAGGGAGGTTTACCTTAGTTGGTACAGTGGGCCCTTGCTGAACCAACAAGGTACCTCTAATAAGATGAAAGACTAAAACATTCTAATCATACCCAGGAATTGAAAAATAGATCATTTGTATTCCTTCAGCTTGTAAATTGAATGAGCAGTTCATCATCTTGTACATTATGGCAATATGTATTATCATGTTCATGCTACTTCCTTCATTACACCCCCCTCCCTAAGACCTATGAGGTCTTATTTATACATAAAATCCATGTAGGAATGGATGAAACTGAATCCCTAAACTAAGAAAACAATTTTCACAATTTTAGGAAAAATCCCACAAATCTGTGTTTTTTAATCAATTTGGGCAGATTCGAGTTAGGGCTCCACCCATATCTCCCAAACCAATTCAAATTTTGAAAACCTTCTTGCGATTTACTCAATTTTCCATATTCTAGACAAAACCCATATTTTTGAATTTCTAGATCTAATACCATAGGCATGAAAATCAAAAGTTGGCATTTTGAGTTTTTTGTTAATGTTGGCAGAATCATTCCCCCAGAGCTAGAGGTCCACATGTGCGAGATGGGTGAATTATGACACACATGTCCTCATGTAAGCATCATTTTGGACAGTGCCAATTTTTCTTCTAGAAACATTCAAAAAGTCTGAATTATGTCTAGTATCAGATTAGCACAGTTGGTACCAGATTAGAACAATCTGTATCAAAATCTTGTAGGAAGGGGTTTAGTGCCAGATGAACATAGTTGTGACTATGGGTATCGGACTAGCGTGATGGTAGTACCAGATGGAGCTAGTATCAGAATAGGTGCAATCTGGTATCAGATGAAGCTTGTAACATAAGAGGCACAGAGTTGGTACCAGATGAAGCTGGAGAGCTGGTACTAGAAGAGGCAGAGAACTGGTATCATATGAAGCGCATATCTAGTACCGGATGGAGCTGGAGAGCTGATACTGGATGAAGCTGGAGCATTGGTACTGAAATAGGTGGAGCCTTGGTACCAGAATAGACTGGGTATCCGATCACGCCATAGTTGCAGTACCAGGATAGTGAGGTACCAGATCAAGCTTCTTAAGAGTCAAAGTGATTAGGATCATACATAATCAAGCATTTAATCTAATTAACTCAAGAAAACTAAACAAATCATGCTTTAATCATAAGTTACCTTTCTATGCATATGGACAAGGTCATCAAGTGTATTTGTGGAGGAAACAGTCAATTATATACACATAGCATAGGTAAAATAGGCTCATATAGAGGGTAATATAGGGTAATAAAGGTGTCAAAATGGAGACTCAACATGCATAAAGGTCTGTTACAACAGAATAACTGAATTGATGGAGGATGTTGGACCTTGTTACATCTATAGAGATTGGATACAGCTAGTCCAATATTCAAAAAGTATGCGTAGATATGGCATGGATGCAGATTATATATAGCTAAAATACAACGATCAACATAAAGGAGCATATATGTATATTAATGTAAGGACAAAAAAAACAAAGAATATTGTAGTTTTTATAAATAGTACATGACCTGCGACCAAAAATAAGCAACTCAATTGTGTATTTGAGGGGCATGATGGAAATCATGTATTCATATGTGCAATAAAATCAATAGCTCCATGGGAGGAGTTGTTGATTTATTACAATCTGAATAGAATATATACACACATTGCTATTATGGGGGTGGTATGTAAACTATTTTACCCAACCTGTAATCAATGACTCTTATATTTAATGATTATCATTTACTATAAAATTTTGTCATGCATGTTCTAAGTCACTTCAATTTCCACAGAAATCACTCATGTTCTTTAGTCACTCTTTACTTTGATTTTTTTAGCACGCCATGTTTTTTCCCATGCCTAATATTCATGAACTAACATTGTTTCCCAGGGTGGTAGGGGGAAGGAATCGGCCTTAGTGCATTCCACACCTCCTCTTGGGGAAGACCTTACTGAAGAAGCAATTTATGCCTCTACCACGCCTATGCAAATAACAAAGAAGCTTGTTAAAAATTTAAACATGGAACTCACTTCTTTGATTATGACTGAATCACAGACATGAGAGAAAGATGAAAGAATGAAATTCCTGGTGCATCAGATTCACCAATATGGGGTAAGAAACATATTTAATTATCACATTTATTTATTTAGGATTTTAATTTTTATACTCATACAAGTCCTTTATAAAAAACTCATTATTTTTACAAGAGTTTTGCAGGTAATGGATCATGAGTATGTGTGTGCAAAGCCCGGTGTTGGTACTAGCATCGTTGGTACACCAACACTGCATCATGTTGGTATCCATACCAATACACCTACTAATTTAAAAGATCAAATCATTAACAAGTTGGTTGGCATGTTCAATGAGGGTACCTTCAACAAATATCGAGTCACCTCAAAAGAAAGAGAACATTTAAAACATTTGCAGGACCAATATAGGGTTCATCTGAAAAATAACCCTAAGTATGAGCATACTCCAATGATTCCAGAGAGGGAGTGGAAGGCCTTAATTGATTATGAAAAGGAAAAGACGTTCTGAAAACAAGGAAAGACACCACTCATCTCAGGAAGGTATGCAACACTTCTAATAATGTAATTATGATGTTTTATCGTCATTGCAACATCTAATTACGTTTTTGAAATTTTTCAATATAGACTCCCAGACACATCCAAATCCATCGCGGCTAGGATAGAAAAACATGGGTAGCACAAACTTGGCCCAGGTGGTTACTCGAAACTGGCCACAATAATTGTAAATACAAAAAATTCAATTGAATCCAAGGAATATATTGTTAACAAATTTAAATTAATTGCATAGAAGAAGCAAAATTTATGTTGCTATGAAAAATTGTAGGGCTTGGAGTTAAAAGAAGCTCCAACACCAGAATAACTCAATCTTTATTTTGAAAAAGGCTATGATGTCGTGGTTGAACCCATAAAAATATTGTGGAAAACACAACCTTTCGTCACTGAAATTGACTCACAGGTAAATAAAATCAACGAATATTATTTATAATTTATTACCTATACAATCTATTGATTATTTTCAATTGGGTTTAGCCCAAGTGGTTTATGCGAAGGAGTGTTTCCCTCCCCACCTAGGTTCTATTCCTCGAAGTGACATGTTCTTCCCTTAATGGTTCTATTAGATGCTCTTTTTGTTGATCCCCTATATTTTGAAAATGATCCCCCCCCATGTTCTCTCATGGATTTGGGGGAGGTATTATGTGGACGTAGCGAGTACCAATGCTAACATAAACCACATGGTATAAAAATAAATAAATAAACAGTCTATTGATTCTTATTCTCGGCAATAAAGTAATGTGTTTGTTTATTTCAACCAGGTTTCAAAAAGTGAAGAAACAAATGTCCCAACTAGTGGGACAAATCCTAGTGATGGGGGAGTGCCACTAAATGAAGGTGGTGTGAATCTCGGTAGTGGAAGTATTTCATGTTGTATGGATTACAATTAACAACATTTATTTGAAAAAACTGTATTAATTATAAACTTTCATGTTTCAAATCCATAGCATGTAGAGGATGAGGCCAGAAAAGAAGAGGAACATATGGCTACATCCCAAACTACTTTTCTTTCCTCCGCTATTGAAGAAGGTAAAGAACACTCTAATTATATTTAATTAATGAAATAATTGTAATAATAATAATAAACATATTAATTTAACATTTATTTCTTATTGCAGTCGATGATCCACACCCCCCCCCNAGCAACCTCGATGTTGTGAGTACACAACGAGGTCATCGGTAAGACATGGAGGGGCAAACAAGTTGGAGGAGAAGAAGGACCTGAAGACATCCTTGCTAAATAGATTTTAAAAATGAATAAACAAAAAAAAATGATTGTACTATAGTTATATAATTAGAAACATATTGAGCCATATTGTGAAAACATATTTTTGATGATAAAATTTATTAAGATCAAGTATATTGCATCTATGATTACTGAATGAATGAATGAATTAATTCTATATGTTAATGAATGAATGAATGAATGAATGTTATATGTTAATGAATGAATTTTATATGTTATATGTTATTCAGAACCACATATGTTTCTTCATAAATCGGTTTTTTTGCTGGTGTATATGCATGAGTGTGAATTTGTTTCTTTCATCTATTTTGCATCTATGATTAATGAATGAATGTTATATGTTCATGAATGAATGAATCGATGAAGGAATGTTATATTTTAATGAATGAATGTTATATGTTATATATTATTTATAACCACATATGTTTCTTCATGAATGTGTTGTTTTGTTGGTGTCTATGCACGAATCTTAATGTGTTTCTTTCATTTATTTTCTAGTACATAGATTGGGTACTGGGGAATTGAAATTGATGTGAGGGTGGGGAGGAGCCATAAGAGCTTCCACCTTCATGTGGTTGGCCCCATTCAGTAGAGAATAAATTAGGATTTGGATAATCTTGGAGCAAAGCTCCCTCAATACAACAGAGCAACAACAAAGTCAATGTTGACTTCATTATTGCTCGGTGAAATAGAGGGAGGTTTTCTCCAAGATTAGAATACTCCAATAAATTATTCTCTAAACCAAGAGGAGTTGATTCATGTATTCATGCACTCAAGTCTATTTAACTATTATTTAGTTATAATTTTTTTTGTTAATTTATTATATTATTTTGTTGATTATTTAAGTGTTGATGTATTCTTCATTGTGATCAATCAGGACCACCTCATTTTCAAGAAAAGGTAGAGCTCCTCCTGCAGTTCTTAACTTGAACTCTATTGGTAACATGGATGATTTTAAGGATGGAAATTTATTTTAAAATGTAGAAACCTTGGCTAATCTTAGTAATACTTCATATGCCAACTATAAATGTTTGGCGATATTTTTTGTAAAAATATTCAAATTTTTAAGGATTTTATATAGTTTGTATAAACTTTTGGCGATTTGTAAGGTAAAATAATTTTATCCTATATAATCTGGGCGAATCATTTTTAGAATAGCGAATCGGTTTTTGGGAAAAACCATGGAAAATTAGCCCATGAGTGAAATTTAGCCCCTAAAGGTAAATATAAAGTGGGGAATCAAAATTTAATCAATCAACCAAGGAAAACTAAGGTGATCCCCTGCCAATCAACTTTAAGTTTATATTTGTTGTTTTTTTTGAAAAGTAATATTATGTGGAGGTTTTATTTTATTTTTTTTGTTCCTATTTCATATTATCACGTCTCTATAAGGGGTAAAACTTCATTAGCCGGTTCTTTTCATTCAAAAAGACTTCATTTTGTATTAAATATCACGTGACAAATGTATTTTCAATTATTGGTACTTGTTGGCAGCCAACCCAGTTTTTTTTGATTGCTCTCAAAAAGCTGCCTACACCCCTTGTCGTATTACGACAAATCATTGTCGCATTGTGCTTTTAGACATTAGTCTCGTTTTTGTGACCATTGCAATTCAATTTCGACTCAGTTTTCACAACTGCAAGTGTGAAAACACCTCTTTCGTTGCTAAGATTGTCGTCGTCTTTGGTTGATTTGCTGAAAGATACTTGATCACTGGTTTATTACATGACTGCTAAAGGTTTTATTGAACTTATGTTCTTGAACATTATCTTATCTTGATTGCGCATTTGGATATATTCCATTGTTAAACCTTTGGGCATAAAAGTTATTGGTCTTGTTCCGATCTTGTGAAAATTATGTAATGGATTTGGTCATATTGCTTTTATCCTTGTTTTGGATTTTCATTCGATTATTATATGAAGAAATTTGGATTGTATGGTTCTAAGACTTTGGAATACAAACATATGCAATGCATCAAATTATTGGACAAAGTTATAAGGTTTCAAAGCGCATGAGTTAATCATATTCGACTTTACAAATCGATACTTGACATACTATGGTTGCAAAGTTGGTATACGTTGAATGTTTCATAAGTCCCGAGCTATGTGTTAGCAGTAAACCCTGTGATTGAGCGATTGATTAAACGATGGAATTGGCACGTTCAATCGATAGTTAATGCTGGTACTGTGTTGGTTTAAAACTTAACACTTGGCTTGTAATTATCATGTGAGGTGTTAGTCCTGACTTGGATGAATGGCACGTAGAAGTGGTGATTCACCCGTTCGCTGGTTGATGCATTTGTTTAAATGATTATGGTTTTAACAGCTCTGTACAGGTCATTAAAGTAATGCGTGGCGATGGTGATCCCACCACCTTCGCACGCCTGGAGTTGATTTCAGTCACGTCGAGCATTCAAACTAATGAAACCCTATTCATTCTGTGCATTGTTTGTTTGGTGTGAACCCTACCATGAACCGAGATTATGGCTCCTGTTGTGAGGGCCGAACCAAATGGATGCCAAGCACTGTTAACATTCGATGGTGCTTATAGCGATCTTGAAGAATTTGGGTGGCTTTCGTTTATAAGGAAATTCGATGGTTTTAATATCTCTATTGCTCGGCAATTCGCACTGTCATTTGACAGTTGCCAAACCAAGGTTGGAGATGTCCAGCTTGAAGTCACCGAACAATATCTCAGCCTAGAAACTGCTCTGCCTGTCAAGGGACAAAGATGGTCCAAAAGCTACAAAGTAAACAACGTCCCGTGGACACTGTTATTTCGGTCTCGGACAGTGAGGTCGTGCAACAGAGGTTTACCTGCGAAGATGTTGAAACCCCGCTGGTATGATCTTTTGATGATTCTCAAACAATTCGTTACTTGTGAAGGCAGGTATGGATTTGTTTTCCTGTTTCATCTACGTTTGTTAATGGTATTTATGGGTTTCGAGCTTAGCATGCCGCATTACCTGCACCGAAGTTTATTTAAAATGGCAAAGAAGTATAAACGAAGTCAGGCTGATACTAGCCTTTTTCATGTTGGGTTGATTAAGATGCTGGTTGTTTATGAATTGGGATTACGTCGGGATTCCTGGCACGATTTTCTCAATTGTAATGGTTTTGAGGAATCAAACCCTCCTCAGGTCGATAAGCCTGTGATATCCGAGGGTAAGTCTACCCCTGTACCCTACAGTGTTCTATTACCAGAACCTAAACCCGACTCACCTGTAAATTCGCTTATGGCTGGTCCTAAAGTTGCTAAGCCCATAACCACAAAGGCTAGAGCGAAGACTGCTGTTAATTCTAAGAACAAGAAAAATGCGAGGATTATCTCTCGCATGGAGAGAAATAAGTCCAAGCCTCCTGCCAAAACAGAGCCTATCATGGTCAGTGAGGACTCTGATTCGAGCATTGAGCGTTTTCTCACTGAAGAGGGCTTCCGTGGCGACGAAACTCCATACGATTTCGTTGATAACTTGCCTCCCTGTCTGCGGGATAACCCTGACTTCCCTGGTATCAAACCACCTAATGAAACCCTCGGGGAATCATCAAACCCCTCTTCTGCTCAAAAGGTTGCTTCACCCTGCGACCAGTGTGGACTGTGGTTAGAAAGATATTATTTGGACGTTCCAAAACTGCAATCCAAAATTCATAATTTGGAAAGTCAAATAGCGAAGCTTACTGGTCGAAA
>ML778333.1:697775-726124 GCA_009831015.1 Picea engelmannii
GATTCAGTTTGTAAATGATAGCTTTGTCTTCTTTATGAATTGAATTATCGTATATGAATTTGCTGCACAGTAGGTTTCCCTCTTGCATGAATTCATAATCTGAAAGTTGTTATGATTTCTTTTATGTCTTGTTTGTCCTGTAACCCACTTCAGGAAGAATTATAGCTGATCCTTTGCGAGAAGCTTAAGGGCTAAATGGTGTGAATTTCTTCCTCCAACCAGCTTACGAAGCAATCATACACAGGGCAGACTTGGAGCGCATCCAGGTCAATTAGTTAGGCATTTACTGTTTATGTTAAATAGTTTAATATAAAAGTTAGTTTAATTAGATTTATATTACATTGTTTAATATCAGTAAGATAGATTAGATTGTTTAATTTTATTAGTTTTTATTTCCTTTTCATAAAATATAAAAGATAAAAAAGAAATTTTTGGCTGTCTTTGGGCAGCGAACACATGAGTTTTGCAGGTTTTAATCAAATCTGTAGTTTGTCTATAATTGTACAATTGTGAATAGGGAATAACACGGCTGACAATTAAGTAGTTGATTTAAGTTATTATAATTATAGTTAGTATATTGTAGTTAGTAATTCATAGTTAGATTAGCATAGTTAAGTTAAGTTTGTTTTATTAGTTTCTAGTTTCCTTTAATTTAGTTTAATTTCCTTTATTTATTTAGTTAGTTTGTTTTAGTTTCTTTTATTAGTTTATAGTTTCCTTAGTTTAGATTATCTAGCTTAAATCACTTTTCTCTTTGGTTTCCTTACGAGACCTTAGAGCGGCCAACGGAGCCGTTAAACTCGTCAGGGTGGTCCATACCAAACGGCTTGGGTTATTTAGACAACCCCAGACCGGTTCCACTCTCCCAGTTGACGGATGGACTGTTTCGCCCGTCAACAGTACTCAAAGACATTGTTTTTAGACAACTAGGTATATAGGCCCACTCATTTCATTAGTGAAAAACCTAGATTGTGAAGCATTTTGTGGTACACTACGCTCATCCAACACAAACATGGTATTTTTAAGATATTGAAATGTATGTTATTTTTCATTTTATAAGTTAAAGAATAAGAGAAAAATAAAATATGAGTGTATGAAGGTTAGGAATGATTTTTCAACCTTGTAACATGATTTCACAACCAGCCAAATCTTACCCAATGTTTGTGTCATTCCTTACCATGTGTAAGGGCACCCAAACTAGCTCATCCATGAACCAACCTACTACTACATCCATCTGCGTCAGCCAATATGCACAAAGGTTTGAAATTCTTCTGGATAGCAACTAAGCACATGTTTTTCAAACCAAACCCCGTGGATAATCTTTTTATGCATCCATGTAATTAAAATACACAAGTGGAGGTTGCTACTCATCAAGCTAGGATCACATTTAACTTAGTTTATAAGGAAATAAGTTGCATGCATTGCCTATATGAGATATGCCTACTATAATACATCAAAATATAAAGATAGAGATTCCATGAAGATACACTCAGAAAAAATGAAATTCTGTCATGATAATGGAACCTTAGGAATGTCTCTATGATCCTCCTAATACATGTGCTCCACTCCATTACGTTGTTGAATCAGAATGCAAAGTTGCACCATCGAATGATTGTGAGGTGATGTTTGGTATCCCATACCTATGGGAAAGGGATGGAAGTTCCTAAAGGAAAGAAAACAAATATCACTTGGTTAAATGTGGATAGGCCTGGATCACCAATAAACACATAAGAAAAAGGAAGAATGCATTTGGTAGAATTGCAACAAAGGTAGAACAACAACTTAAATATAGAAAACAAGAAGAATGTCTCCTTCATAACTATTGTAGTGAATTTGGAGAGACAATTGGAGGAATTGTGCTTCTATTTCCTCCACAAAATTGCTTTTGGGGACCCAAATAATCCCATTAGGGAGGTGTGATCCAAAATAAATCCAAAACCATGAATGGGATGACTGATAAATAATTAGCGAATGAGAAGTAGAGCAGAAATGATGAATGTGTGAGGGTGATCATTAGCAAGTTCACCACACACCCAATAACTTACTCACCCACTAAGCTACAACACCCCCACTAATTGCAAGAAGACAAATAGGGAGTGCTAGAGTCAAGACAAGTTAGTGAAGAAAGGATTGCAAAATAGTAGATAAAGAGACATATATTCCTAACCTTCTCACTACCACTAGTAAACTCTCCATATAGTGAATAAAAACATGCAAAATAATGAAGAATGGTTTCCTTTGGAAAAAATTGGTAGTGAGATTTTGAAATTTCCTATAGCGTAGACTACTAATGTCCTAGAAATTCATGATACTCTATAGTGCTTTGTATAGTCAATAATAATAGACTAAGGATATCCATTCAATGTCGACTTTCCCAAATTGGTTTGCTAGGGGAAAATCATTGTCCTTCATGGTAATTTATATGTGTATTGTTTACTATGGGTGTAATGTCCCCGACCTCTCCATGCTGGGCCATGGTACGCCAAAGAACTCTTACTTCTCTCTCTGCGGAACATATTGTAACAAACATAGTATCCAACTGAGCTATGCCACATAAATTTTTCGAACTACATGCAATTAAAATATATTAACACAAAAATCTTGCAAAAGCATTATATATAAAACATAAACATACAAATACATCTGTAAATACACAGATTCACACTGAAATAATAGTAAACATATACATGCAACATATACAGGAAATACCCATAAAAATAAACACAGTTATAACCGCACATATGATAACCCATAAACATAAGCATGTAAATAACAATGCAACATGTAAATTTATCACACAATTGTCACTTATCTTGGTATGAATGTCACCAACTGTGTGTAGACCTTCCACGAACCTCCCAACCTTATACCACATTGTTCACCACTCTCAATAGTGATTCACCCCCGAGCTGGGACTAAACTCCACCTAGGTAAAGGGATTCCTAACCAGGCTAAAGGATCATAGACAATAGGAAAGACTATGTCTCAGGTGCCAAATCAAACTAACGTCCTACAGTCCCTCATTCCCCACATGCCTATCCCACCCCAGGAAGTATGCCCCTTCTCTACTCAATAGTCCTTCGGCTGCCCCACTCCCTTTTCGGGCTTCAACAATAGTTTGAATAGGAAGTCTCAGAGAAATGTAGCTGCAGTTTAGCACCTTCAGGAAATCCATTCCTAGCAATTCTCTCACCCAAATAATTCCTCGTGGGATTGACAACCCACCTCTTAAATATCCGATGGGCATGACAACCCACTTCTTCAGTCTAGCTCCCAAGCTAACCAGATACACCAACACAAAATGGATATGGATACAAGTTCAAGTAGAATCACGAAGATATGAAAGATATCTCAATGGGTGTGTGCATTCTCATGGAAGATTGGTTGGATGACTGAATGATGGAAGGAATGATGGAAAAGAATCATGGAAAAGATGGAAAAATGAACTAATTCCCAACAATATGTATGCATGTCCCCAACTTGACACTTGTCATGTTGGGAGCTACTTTGGCCCCTCTTGTCCCCAACTTTAGAACTTAGGATAACTAATTATCCATACTTTATGATTTAATAAATATTAATATAATGTTCCTTTTTGGATTAAGCTCCCTAGCTTATCACTTTTTCTTAAATTTTAGGCCCCTCCCTTTCCCTAACTAGTGGATTTTAGTCCCCCATCTCTTTTATTGTGGTCAATCTGCACACAACGATGTATTTTATATTAATTATGAGACATATACAAAAATAGGCACACTGGCATTTAAAATCTAGGCTTTTCGGACTAATCAAAACATAAGCATCCTAGCTTATAATAACTGGCTCACCAGCCTATAAAATGCAACATATACACAAAAGGATCCTTGGCCTCAAAATCATGAGAACTTAACTTGTTGTGCACGACCTCCAAGAATGTGCACACTTCATCATTTTACTATGCAGTACATGTGCGCACTATGCCATGAAAGGTGCATACACAATGATATCAAATAGCTCACCAACCTAAGTACATTTTCATTTACATTTACAACTGTGTTCAGCCTAGGGATATTACAATCCCCTCCCCTTATTTATGCACTGTCCTCAGTGAAGCATGTACCCATATACAACAAAATTTCAAAAATCCTCAAAACAATGTGAGTATTCTGCCCGCATTGCATCCTCATGCTCCCAAGTAGCATCCTCAAGACCGTACCAGGTCCTTGGACCTTTACAAGCCCTATTACTCGATTTTAGAGCTGTTTGATTTTCCAGTCCAGAATGTGTACCGGATGTACTTGAAAAGTGCCTTCTTGCTCCACCTGAATCACATTCCAATCAATAACATGATTAACATTAGGTATATCTTTCTTGAGTAATGATACATGGAATACATTATGAACAGACATAGATGTAGGCAATGCAATCATATAAGCTACTAGACCAATCCTCTCTAGGATTTCAAATGGCCCACAATAGCGAGCTGCCAACTTTGAACAATTTCCCAGCTTCAGGGAAATTCTGTTGGCTTTCACTTTCAAGAATACATGATCACCCACTTTAAATTCCTTGTGAGTTATTCCCTTATCAACATAGTTTTTCTGCCTATCTTGGGCAGCCTTTAATTTTATTTTATTTTTAATCATTTTCTCCTCCATTTCCCTGAGATAATCTAGGCCAATCACTGCTCTATCTGCTAGGTTATCCGAACTTACTAGTGTGTTGCACTTTCTGCCATAAAGTGCCTCAAATGGGCTCATCTTTAGAGATGCTTAGTACCCATTGTTATAAGCAAACTCTACCAAGTGTAGGTAGTCTTCCCAATTTTATAGTTTATCCATCACATACATCCTCAACATATCTTCAATCACTTGATTCACCCTCTCTGTTTGTCCATCTGATTCTGGATGATAATCTATACTAAAATTCAATTTTTTTCCAAATCCATTAAATAATCCCTTCCAAAATTATGAGGTAAATTTTGGATCTCTGTCAAACACAATTGTCTTGGGTATGTGATGTAATCTAGCATATAAAAATTAGCGATGTTGGTTGCCTTGTGAGTTATCTTAACTGAAACAAAATGGGCAGCTTTAGTAAGCTTATCCACCACTACCATGATAGAATCATGTTGTTTGTTTGTTCTAGGGAGTTTGGTGATGAAATCCATTATTACAACTTCCCATTTCCACTCAGGAATGGGTAATGGTTGTAGCAAACCAGCTGAGTGTCTATTCTCAACCTTTACTTTTTGACATTACAAACATCTGACAATAAAATCAACAACCTCTTTATTCATTCCTGGCCAATAATATTGTCTCTTGATAGCTGCAATATTTTTCTGATATCATGGGTGCCCAACATAAGACATATTATTCATTTCTCTCAATATCAAGTTTTTCAATTCCTGAGAATTTGGTACATAAATTCTTCCCATGTACATGAGAATTTCATCATTATCTAGCCTATACTCCTCAATTTCTACTGCAAAATACCTTGCCGTAATTTTGCCACTAATTCCTTGTATTGCAAATCTGATTTGGTAGCCTCTGTAATTCTGTCTTTCAAATCTTATTGGTACATGCTAATGGTTGTAGCATACAATTCGTGTACTCTTCTTCTGAGTGCATTGGCCACTTTGTTCTCTTTTCCCTTGATGTGATTTATATCAAAATCATATTCACTTAGAAATTCTAACCATTTTCTTTGCCTAGCATTTAGAGTTGGCTGATCAAATAAATATTTCAGACCATTATGGTTTGTTCTCATCTCAAACCTTTTTCCCATGAGGTAGTGTCTCCATTTCCTCAAGGCATGCACTATGGCTTCCAACTCCAAATCATTAGTGGCATAGTGTCTTTCATGCTCTTTCAACTTCCTTGATTCATAACATATAACAAACCTAGTTTGACTGAGGACTCCACCAAGTCCTTATTTACATGCATCTGTGCATACAATGAAGTCTTCATTTGGGTCTGCAATCCTTAGTATTGGAGCACTTTTTAATAATTTTTTCAAGTGTTGGATACTCTTTTCACAATCCAATGTCCATTGAAACTTCACACCCTTCTTTTGTAAGAAAGTGATTGGGTGTGCAATCTTTGAGAATCCTTCAATAAATCTCCTATAGTATCCTGCAAGGCCCATGAATGACCTTACTTTTCTCACATTCTTTGGCACCGATCATTCTCTAATGGCTTTTATCTTCTCAGGATCCACTGCTATCCCATCCTTTGAAATGATATGCCCCAAATAATGAATTTTCTTATGATAAAATGAGCACTTGATCAACTTGGCATACAACTAATTCTCCCTTAATACTTGCAAAACCATTCTAAAATGATGCTCATTCTCTTCTTCTGACTTATAGTATATAAGAATTTCATCCAAAAAGACAATGACAAACTTGTCTAAATATTCTCGAAAAACACCATTCATTAATCACATGAAAACAACTGGTGCATTTGACAACCCAAATGGCACCACTGTGAACTCATAATGACCATACCTTGTCCTGAAGGTGGTATTTATGGTATATTCCTCTTTAATCCTTACTTGATGGTATCCTGACCTGATATATATCTTTGAAAATATCTTTGCATCCTTCAATTTATTAAAAAGATCATCAATCCTTGGTAGAGGATACTTGTTCTTAACAGTGACTTTATTCAGTTGTCTGAAATCAATTCACAATATTAATGTTTCATCTTTCTTCTTCACGAACAAGATTGGGGCACCCGAAGGTGACATAATTGGGCGTAGATACCCCTTCTTCATAAGTTCTTCAAGCTACATTTGCAACTCCTTCAACTCTGGTGTACTCATTCTGTAAGGAGTCTTTAACACTGGAGCTGCTCCAAACATTAAATTTATAGGGAAATCAATATCTCTCTTTGGGGGTAGTCCTGGTACCTCCTTGAACACATATTTAAAATCTTCCAGGACTGGATGATCTTCCAAATTTGGCACCTTATATTTAGGTGTCTCTTCAATATATGTTGCAAGTATTTGACATCCTTTTTTGTAACATGTCTTCAGCTGCAATGCTAAAATTTCTCTGATGGTTGATGCCCTGGGAATCCCCTGCACTTTCCTTAGGCTCCCTTCCTCATCCACACAACTGAATTCCTTGTTATGAAATTCTAGGATGGTATGATGTTGCTCCAACCAATCCATCCCAATTAGATAGTCATAAGAACCTAAAGTCAATATGTTAAAATATTCCCTTGTGTTCATTCCATTCATATCCATAAGACATGACTTAACCATCTCTTTAAATTTTCTTTTGGCTCCGGTAGCTAGTTGCACAAACCAAGATTTTCCATGCTTTCTTCTTGGCAAATGCAAACTTTCCACCATCTTAGGATCTACATAACTATGACTAGATCCTGAATCAATTAAAACAACAATGGTTTGATTGTTGATCATACCTTCCACTTCAATCATATGTGACTGATACTCTGCTTTCTTGTTGTCCAAGGCTGCATAGATCCTTGGAACATTTCTTCCCATGTCCTCCACTATTTTAGCTTGTTGTACATTATGAACAATTCTCACTTTTTTACCTTTGTGAGGACAATCTCTGTACATATGATCTCCTTTACAACCCCAACATTGAATAGGTGGTTGCCTTGGGATTTGACCCCCTGTCCTAATCGTTCTGGTCTCTCTAGGAGCTGGTTGTCCTTGAGTATTATTTTTGAAGAATGGTGGCTTAGTTCCCTTCTTCCTCTGATCCATATTGAATTTATTTTTGTCTTCAAAAGATTTTTGGAAAGCTGGCCTTGTTTTTTTCTGATCATATAAGCATTTAGCTCGCATTATGGTCTCCTCCAATTTATTTGGATCATCCTATTGTATTTTGTCATTAATGAATGACGACATTCCACTTAAATACCTTTGAATATTAACTGTATCATCCTTTATGAAAGAGACATACTTCAGAAATTCTAAAAGCCTTCTCTCATATTCATCTATTGTCATACTCCCAAGCTTGATTTCAAAGAACTCTTTCATTTTCTTTTCATAGTATATTTTAGTCAAGTATTTATTCTCAAAATACTTCTTGAATTCCCTCCAAGTAACACTTTTCTCTTTAATGTGTTGCACATGCACAAGCTGATCCCACCACATGAATGTCTTTCCCTTGAGTTGATAGATATAAATTCTACCTTCTGCATGAGAAGAATAATTATGCAATTTAAAATACTTTCTCATGCCCAACAACCATGTCTCTACATATTCATCCTTCTTGTGCTCACCATCAAATGTAGGAGGTTTGATTTTGTTCATTTCTCCTCACAATTCATCCACCCCAGAACTCTTGTTCTTCCTTACAGAGGATGGACTTGAGATTCTATGTGATATCTTATTGAAATGCCTAGGGGATTGGTGGTGATGTTTGCTAACACTTCTGGTTCTTCTTTTCTCATCAAGAGGCCCGTGACTTCCTGATTTTCTTGAGCCACTCTCCTTATTCAATTTATTTTCTATTCCGTTCAAGATCTGTAATAACTTCATGTTGAAGTTATCCTGCTTCTCCTTGGATTTCATAAGCCTTTCATTATCAGATTTATGGCTTTGGACATCCTTCTGCAAATTTTTAATGGTCTTTGCCATATTCATGTTTTCATCCCTTCCTTCTCCATGTCCATTGGAGTTTGTTCCTTCAATGTCCAAATGGACATCTATCCCTCTGATCTCATCCTCCTGACTATAATTCCCTTGTGCCTCCTCCATTACTTTGGAATATGTGTTAATCTTGAACTGATCTAGTTGTTGTTAACTATATAAAATGTGCAGCCATCAAAACTTTGTCAGGCTAATTGTTTCAACACTTTCATGAGAATATGAACCATTCTCGTTCAATAATATATATATCAGAATTATTTCTTCTAATTTCCTAGAAATTTGAATGCCCGGATCAATTTCCTGGGTGGATATTTATATTCCATTATCAAAGACCTTTCCAATGCCTGCTCCCATGCTCAATTCTGAATCTTGAATATAAAGTTATGGCTATTTGAAATTGTCCCATTAATTTTTCTGTTCATTTTTCAACTTGGCACAACTATGCACTGTAACTAAGCAATTTCGTACCTACTCCATTGGCTTTTTCATAGGATCTCAACTAGGTTTCTTCATATATATCTTATGGACACTCTTTCCAAGTTTCACCTCTCTCTGGGTTCTGGGATGCTAGTTACAACCTGTTGAAGTTCTAGGCCAAAAATACCATATTGTAACTTATATGTTATAGGTACCTTCTTTTCCATATTAAACACTTTTAACATGCCAAGAAATTTAATTCATCTCTTGTAATGTCTTATGTGGCTCAATGTCTTTCCATTTACTACTCCTACACCTCAATCTGATTCCAGAGTAGAAAGTTATGGCTCTTTGAAGTTAGATGGGTCTTAAAATTCACCCTCCACTGTTTTTGTTGTAACTTTCTCATAAACGATCCGTTTGACGAATGGTTTACACCATTAGAAATATCTCTCCGAGATCTTTTATTTGAACTGCAAAGATAATTTGTGCCTTGGCACACTCTATTATCGTGGTTTTTGAGTAGCTAAAAATGCTCTGAAGGGCCTCAAAAACACGTTGTAAAAAGATGGTATTCAAATGATATAAAACATCGCAGAAAATCATTGCTTTTCTATTATTGTTCACCCTTCAAACAACTTCGCGTGCACCAATTTCAACCTATAAACAAGGATGATTTTAGGGGCTAAATTTCGCTCATGGGCTAATTTTTCATGGTTTTTCCAAAAATGAGATTCGCTATTTTAAAAATGATTCGCCCAAATTTTATAGGATAAAATTATTTTACCTTAAAAATCACCAAAATTTTATAAAAACTATATAAAATCCTAAGAAATTTGAATATTTTTACAAAAATATCGCCAATCATTTATAGTTGGCATATGAAGGATTAGTAAGATTCGCCAAGGTTTCTACATTTTAAAATAAATTTCCAACCTTAAAATCATCCCTGCCTATAAATCATATTTACCATGTGCAACAACAACACAATGTAAATTGTGCTTCATGCACTTTAAAACCACTGTGTACTACTCCTCTATCGCATCAATAACTTGCGCACCCTACTTTTGTGTCGTGCTCCAATATCCACCTCGCACAGTTTTGGTTCTTGCACTATTACCTGTTGCGTGTAGTTTTTGTATTGTGTGTTGATATTTCGTGCACATTTTTCTATACACGTTGAACCATGCCAAAGTTTAGTATGCCCCCATGATGCACCAATACTCTGTGTGGACCATTAACTAAATTGTTGCGTGACAACATATACTCACATTGCACATGCACCAACAAAACTCCTCTGCACTCTGCCAATACTGCGCACACCACACAAACCATTATTATGAATGTGCACACCACACTCACTTCTTATGCGTATCCAAACTGCGCAATGCTAAATTTAGTGCACGCATCCGCATACCAACATTTTTCCATGCGGTGCAAAAATTTAGAGTGCGCACCACAAAACCACTATTTTTCTGCGCAGTACCCAAAATTTAGCGCGCGCACCCGCATGCCAACATTTTTCCGCACGGTGTCAATTTTTTTATCGTGCGCACCACATGATAACATTTTCCACGCAATGTTGAATTTACTTATCACAATCTTGTCACTGCGCCACATGCATTTTTAGTGCGCCCACCTGTGCACATTCATTTTTATGCGCATCAATTCCTCATGAATTTCGCTGTAGAAATTGGGGATTTTTCTTAAATTTTTCCCCAATTTCTACCATAGACATTTTACAAGTACAAAATTTTTTCAATTTCACCCCGATGACATCAGTTCAACCTATGCAACAACAAATCGTTGTAAGTTGACATTTCTGGAACACATTTACCTAAAATCAATTCACGAATTGAGAATTTAATTTACTAATCTCGCTCCATCTTTCATGGCTTCACTGTAACTTCAAATTCGACCAATTGTAGGTTTGAATTTTCTAGAACAGATATTAAAACAATAATATCTCACCACTTGGCCGAATTTCTCCAATTTCTCATGAATTCAACAACAGAACTTGGGGCTTTTCCCCAATTCTGCCCAGTTGTTGTTACTTTTTACCATGGATGCTCTACAAACTGAAATTTGGACACTTCGAAATAAATCCTCTGTGAGATTTCGCTTCAACTCAACTTTCTCGGCTCATCCAGGCTTAGTGTTGAAAATTGAAGCTCTGATACCAAGTTGTAACGTCCCCGACCTCTCCATGCCAGGACATGCTATGCTAGAGAACTCTTAATATTCTCTCTGCGGAACATACTGTAACATACCCAGTATCCAACTGAGGTATGTGACATAAATTTTTCGAACTGCATGCAATTAAAATATATACACATAGAACTCTTGGAGAAGCATTATATATAAAACGTAAACATACAAATACATCTGTAAATACATTGATTCACACTGAAATAAAAGTAAACATATTGCAGCATATATAGGAAATACCCATAAAAATAAACACAGTTATAACCGCACATATGATAACCCATAAAAAAAACACATAAATAACAATGAAACATGTAAATTTATCACAGAATTGGCACTTATCTTTGTAAGAATGTCACCAACTACATGCAAACCTTCCATGAACCTCCCATCCTTAGACCACACTGTTCATCACTCTCAACAGTGAGTCACCCCCGAGTTGGGACTAAACTCCACCTAGGTAAAGGGATTCCTAAAAAGGGTAAAGGCTCATAGACAACAGGAAAGAATTTGTCTCAGGTGCCAACTCAAACTAACAGCCTACAGTCCCTCATTCCCCACATGCCTATCCCACCCCAGGAAGTTTGCCCCTTCTCTGCTCAATAGTCCTTCGGCTGCTCCACTCTGTTTCCGTGCTTCAGCAACAGGTTGGACAAGAAGTCTCAGAGCACTGTAGCTGCAGTTTAGCACCTTCAGAAAATCTATTCCCAACAATTCTCTCACCCAGATAATTGCTCATAGGCCTAACAACCCACCTCTTCAATATCCCATGGGCCCGACAACCTGCTTCTTCAGTCCAGCTCCCAAGATAACCAGATACACCAACACAAAATGGCTATGGATACAAGTTTAGGTACAGTCATGAAGATACGAAAGATAGCTCAATGGGTGTGTGCATTCTCATGAATGATTGACTAGATGACTGAATCATGGAAAAGAATCATGGAAAATATGGAAAAATGAACTAATTCCCAACAACATGTATGCATGTCCCCAACTTGACACTTGTCATGTTGGGAGCTACTTTGTCCCCTCTTGTCCCCAACTTTAGAACTTAGGATAACTAATTATCCATACTTTATGATTTAAGAAATATTAATATAATATTCCTTTTTGGCTTAAGCTCCCTAACTTATCCCTTTTCCTTACATTTTAGGCCCCTCCCTTTCCCTAACCAGTGGAGTTTAGTCCCCCATCTCTTTTATCATGGTTGGTCTATGCGCAACAATGTAGTTTATATTAATTATGAGACATATACAAAAATAGTTGCATTGGCCTTTAACATCTAGGCTCTCTAGCCTAATCAAAACATCAACATCCTAGCTTAAAATAACTGGCTCACCAACCTATAAAACATAGAATATACAAAAAAGGATCCCTGGCCTCAAAATCACGTGCACTTAAGTTGTTGCGTGCAGTATCTAAGAATGTGAAAACTTCATCATTTTACTGCGCAGTACATGTGCACACTATGCCATGAAGGGTGCATACACAATGATGTCAAACATTTCACCAACCTAAGTACATTTTCATTTACATTTACAACTGTGTTCGGCCTAGGAATATTACAGTGGGTTTCTCTCTAAATGATTAGCATAGTGACATTATCCATTATCTCCACTGAATGAATGATATACACACAACTAATAAACTCACCAATTTATTGTTATCAACACTACCATTTTGTATTTGATACTCTACCATGGGTACATTTCCCCTATACCATAGGTACATTTCTTTGTTTGCCTGAGTATAATGCCCCTATATCATTCATTTCACAAATCCCCACACATAACAATCAATTTTGTCTTACAAACAACACTTCATTGATTAATTGCTTTTGTTGGGAGCATAAAAACAATAATCCTTTCCTATGACACTTGTTCCTTATTCTTCATTTTGAAACCCATTTACAAGTAATGTGTACATGCTAACCCAAGTTCAAGTTCCATTGTATAATTGGCAGAAGGCTACAATGAATTCATATATTTATATATGGTATGAGCAGTCGAATTCTAATTTTTTTTATTCTTATTTTGGGGAAAGGATTCTCATTTATTTTTGGAAGATGGTGTTTTGTATTTTAGATTGTGTTGGGTGCAGGCCCATTTTGGGGAAAAGGCTATTTTGGGAAATAAAAGCACGAAGTGGGAGAAAGACAGTTGGAAGGAATCAACATGTGCGAGGAAATCATGCAAGTCATGCATGCAAGGAAACCTAACTACATTAGGGTTATGGTTTTTGTAAGATATGGTAATGGTTGATAAGCCAAGAATATGTATAAGTAAGTACCTAGGAGGTCTAAGTTGACACAGAGAGAGAGAGAGAGATAGCATGAAAAGGAAGATTGTTTTGCATAAAAAAAATGGATATTGTAAGTGTTGTAACTTTTTGTAAGCTATGGAACTAGAGGAGAGTCGAGAAACTCAGTCCCGAGGGTTAGATCACAGGCTGAGGAGCCTGGTGTAATCTAGTCAAACTTACATTGATCAAAGAGCCTGTGGTGATTGTAAGACCAAAGACTGTAGTACGTGCAACACGATATATTGCAGAAAAATAATAAAAGAGCTTGAGATACAAATATTTGTGGACGTAGCCTAGGAGGGGGTGAACCATATTAGATCATTTGTTGTGTGAACTGTTTATTTTTTATGTATTTTCTACCAATGGTAAACTCTTAGATAAATGGATGAATAAAGTAGTTAGATCTTTTGATTTACATGCATGGATAAAGAATGACGATATATTAAATCTATATGTATGAGATAGTAAATGAATGAAGATCACAAAGTACAATCCCAGATCCCCACTCATTCCTAGGCTATAGGAACTTGAGCATTGCAGTCACCCATAGAACTATCTCGGGTGAGACTACACGGTATACTCTGTGTGTTGTGTTGCCTTCTGGTTTACCAAGAGGGCCGATAGTTTTAGAGGGATTTGTTGGAATCTTGTTCAGATCTGAACCTGAGTCAGCCTAAGAAGTAGAAAGAGGATAAGATCAACCAACAAATGGTTTTGTTTCTAGTTGGAATAGAATGGGATTGAGTGAATGAGATCTTTTGAAGAACCATTAAAAGAATGTCATATATGTTGAGGAAGTGTTAAAATAATGAAAATATAGAAGGGGATGTTTAGACCATGGAATCCAACGAAGGAAGAGATCAAAATTTGGTTGAAGACAAAGGAGTTGGAGTTTGCATATAAAGACAACAAAAACCCTAAAATAACACTGTGCAAATATATGGACAAGTATGTATTTAGCAACTTGCATGAAGTATTTTTCTATGATTTACCACATGTGTTGCAAGAGTGGATATTGAGGTTGAAAGAAAACCACCTGAAAAATCATATTATATAGCTAGAGTGGAATCCTGTGGAGATCGCTCAGTTACAACAAGTTGACAACAAATTCATGCACGTAATATATTTCTTCTTAGACAATATTTTTGTAGGATTTATCATAGAATTTGCAGTAGACATGGAGATGTCTTACAACACAGTAGAGAAAGAGTTCCTAAGAGGACCAAGAGGAAGGTATATTAGGTCATTATATACTTCCATAAAGATCCTACTATATATCAAACTTGTAATGGCTATGAAGTTAGACAACTAAAACTTCCCTGCGTCCATGGGGGAAGTGGGGAAGCACTGACAAGAGCTGGGAAATGGAGGAAGAGATGGATAAAGGAAAGAAGGAGGAGGCCTTGGACCCAATCATGATGGAGGAAGACCATATCAAGAAGAACATGGAAACAACTGAAAAAAAGTGCAGTGGAGTACCCTACCAATATAAGATAAACAATAAGAGAGCCATAGTAGAGAAAGAGGGATTGGCAAGTGATGAAGAATAGGTAGATGATCTTCGGGTTGTGGATCATATTAAGGAAATCCTTCATGTAACCTATGAAAGGAATACATGCGGTCGAAGGGAAGGAACATAAGGTAGAGCTCCTATTCATGTCAGTGTCAATGTGGAACCCATGAACCCATGTGCGACCAATACACTAGAAAGAACACCATTGTTTAGAAAACCGAATTTTAGTGGAAGAAAAATAACAAGAAGTACATCTACATAGGGAGAAACAACTGGAGGATCTAGTTCAGGAAGTAGTAGTCAAGTATCTACACCATGCGGAGGTCATAGTTCATCATCGTTCAAGATGGAAGGACATGATCCCACCATTAGTTTACCAGAATTCAAGGGAGAGGCATCAGAGGATCCTTAAAATCACTTGTTTATCTGTGAGAAGATTTGGGAAGAAAAATCAGATCATAGATGAGGATACAAAACTTGCACATTTAGCTATCACGCTAAGAGACCGTGCACTAGATTGGTACATGAGCTTCACTATAAATAGTCCATCGGGAACAACAAGGGCGATTGCATATGTCAAGAAGCTACTAATAAATGAATTTCAAAAATTGTGCTCAGAGGATCAGTACATGAATGAGATGATTTAAATCAGATAGAAACCTGGTGAGTTTGTTTGGGAGATCGATCAGAGGTTCAATTGAAATATGTCATGACTGACATGCAACATCGACATCTCTTTGTGAACTCACTATTACCACATCTGAAATACCCTTTGAGGTAGAAGACATTTCAAAATTAGGTAGAGGCTCTACAGGAAGCCCTACAATTGGAAGAGAACCAATATTAGAAGATAGATCCAACAATAGAGGAGTTGAGGAAGATTTAAAGAACCTCACATTTCAACTAAACCAGAATAAGAGAAAAGAGAAAAGATAAGTTGTTTGGTGTACCACATGCAGGAAAAAAGGACACCAAAAGAATGAGTGCCCAACATTCACGCAGTACATGGAAATAGGGCTACCAAATCCTTTACCAATAGGAGGACCATGGTGCGATATCTATAAAACACATGGAAATTATCCATATCATTGTCCAATGATACAGAAGTATCAGACAGTGCCCAAGAGTTCATATTGCAACTTTTGCAAGTCAGTGGATCATGATGACAAAGACTATAGAACCATGGATCTGATGAGGGCGAGAACGTCAGATACCTATATGGTGCATGTGGAAATGATGACAAGCCAAGCTGCACCTCATCTCAACCAAGTAACACCTCCATACAACATTGTTTAGTAGCAATATAACACTGTGAAACCTCAGTATAATAGTGCAAAAACACAGTATAACCCCATAGAGTATAATCATATGCATCAATACAATGCACCGCGAGGAGAGAGAACTAGATACAGAGGTGGAGGACGAGGTAGAGGATGATTTGGAAGAGGTAGAGGTCCAATAGTGTACCATAAATTCCAATAGCTAGAGCATTATGCAAGGGAATGCCCACTTCCACCTATGACATGCATGTACTTCCGTGCAACAGACCATGATACAGAGGAATGCCCAACACTTTTGGGGAATATTCAAGGAAAACATAATTAGAACAATCAGAACGTACAATGGATCTCTGCAAAATTCAGAGAGGATAGCAATAATATCAACATAGTGATGCGCGGAGGCACTAAAACAGGAGATGATGAAGTCAAACAAGAGCCATTACAACACCAATGGGTGAAGAAGAATACTAAGCCACCAAAGTGGTTTGATGTAGGAAAGGAGAAGGAAACCTTCAAGGAGGAAAGGTAAGAGTTTATGAAGCAGAATGTTGCATCTACATCTGTCATGCAACATACTCAAGATGTCCCCACATATGAAATTTTGTCAGCAATGGACCACACCTGTGAATTACACTTTGGATACCAAGTAAGTAATATCCAAACTTTTCTTCAATCTTGTGTTCATTTATTCAAAGATCCATCATCTGTTACAATATTAAAGAATATGCTATATAGATGTAACAAAAACACCGAGGGGAAATTAGACCAAAGAACGGTCAATTGCCTCCATTGCAGAAGGAAGACAAGAAGAGAATTTAGATCGAATTCCAATATCAGTTCAACATGGGAGATGTTATATTGGACCTATGATATGAAGTGAATGTCCTACCAAGGAATACATGGAAATACATGGGAGAGCCAATGTTAGGCTGCTCACCAGTTCAACTAAAGTTAACAAACCAACATAGAGTTTTGCAAATTGGGAGGCTGAAAGGAGTGACAATAGATTTGGACAGAGTGTGCACTAAGGAAGACTTTGAAGTGATAGAAATAGTATATGTCACAACACCATATACAACATTTCTTGGGCTATATTTGGAATTTGATAATCAGGCCATAATCAACTTGAATAAAAGGAAAATGACATTTGAGTCAGGGTAATACCAGGTCATTGCACCCTTGGACCCATTCGAAGCTTAAATATTTTTGGAACCGACCTGTCTGGATTTAGAAGAAATTAGCTAGTTGTACAGAACCATCACATGCATAGAAGATTAAATTAATCCAACTACATATGGGGTACTTAGTTGGAGAAGTATCACCTCATGTTATTTTGATTCTGATACAAGATTGGAGAATTGGAAACAATGCCTACATGAGGTATCTATAATAAGGTTCACAAGAATAGACCGCATAGTAAGGTGGGTGGGTATAGAGATAAGAGAACCTCCCTATTTTCATGGCATAAATGACTTAGAAGAGATATTGATAAAATATGAGGAGGAAGTATCATTTAATCATAGGCTCTTAGCCCTAGATATCTCACTTAAGGCTACACCTACAAGATGGTGGGGTGTGCACAAAGAAATAGTTAAGGAATGGTACCAATGAAAGTGATTACTGCACATTAGATTCAGCGCAGAGTTGACAAGCAATGGGATGCAGAGATATGATGGACAAAGGACACCAATAGAACACTTAGAGAAATGCAGAAAAATATGGAGGATGATGCCACTAGAGGAATGGCCTCATCACTTCATCCACACATTGGAAGGAATTCTAACAAACTTGTATGTAGACTAGGAACTGCAAAGAGGCACTATAGAATGGACAACATTACATCAAAATTTTATAGTCACTTTCTCATTTGAACATGAAAACCCCAACATTTATTTATCACTCAAACGGATAAGAGGAGTGATATTTGTTGATGAACAAGAGGTTGAGCTTATAATAGAGTATCAACAACAACATAGACAGACAGTTAAGGAACTATTTCCATGCTATCATGTAGAAGAAGAAGCACGAGATGAAGATGACCCGCACAACATCCATATTGCAGAAGTTGAAGGTGAAACAGAAGTGGAAGGTCCACCTCTGGAATCATAAGTTTTGTCTACACCAATCAGGGTGAATAAAGTCAACATTGGGACAACTGGTAATCCCAAAATGGCCAACATTGGAGACTATTGGGATGAACAAATAGTTGAGAGGATAACATAATTGATGTGTGAGTACAATGACCTGTTCCCAACCACATTTATAGAGATGAAAGGCATAGCATGAGAGATAGGAGAGATGAAGATACCTCTCAAACTTGAGGCTATATCTGTCAGAAAATGACCGTGTAGATTGAATCCAATATATAAGTAGAAAGTGAAAGCAGAAATTGACAAAATGTTGGAAGCTGGGATCATAGAACCAGTAGATGAATCAGAATATCCCTATGGTAGTTCATGAGAAGAATCAAGGAGGCATAAGGATATGTTTCAATCTGAGGAAGTTGAATGATGATTGCCTACATCACCCTTTTCCTACCCCTTTTAATGATGAATTCCTAGAGAATGTGGTAGGTCGGGAAGCATATTCATTCACAAATGTATTCTCAGGCTACTACCAAATAAAAATAGCTCCAGAAGACAAGTATAAGACTACCTTTTCCACCGAATGGGGATCCTATAAATACATAGTCATGCCTTTTGGATTCAAGAATGCACCAACAATATTTTCAAGAGTAGTCATATGGATGCAAAGGAAAATTTCCAGAGATGTGATGTTTGTCATAGGGTTGGTAAACCTAATAGATGGATGAGATGTCCCTAAGAACACAAGAAACATTGCATGTATTTGAAAAGTGGGCTATAGATTTTGTTGGACCAATTCACCCATCAACAAGAAGGTTAGGAGCTAGATACATTATTACTGTGACATAATACTTAACAAGATGAGAAGAAGCAACACTAGTAAAAGATTGCAGTGCAGAGATAACAACAACCTTCTTGTTTAAGCAAGTGATCACTAGATTTGGATGTCCAAGGATTTTGATGAGTGACCAAGGTACTTACTTCAATTCTAATTTTTTTTATTCTTATTTTGGGGCAAGGATTCTCGTTTTATTTTTGGAAGATGGTGTTTTCTATTTTAGATTGTATTTTTGGAGATTTTTTCAGTGTTGTGCAAGTTTAGTTGAGTTGGGTTTCTACATGCACAAGTAAAAGGTCTTGATTGTAGTTTTTTGTTTTCTATATTTATTTGATCTGGTTTTGGATACTTTAGTGGTGTTGTGTAATGGAGAAAATGGATAACCAATGTCAAAATGACTATAAAATCCTCTCAAAAAACTTTTTTTTAATAATTCATTAGATGTGGGCTCATCTTATTATGCATCTTCTCTAACCAGACTATACAAATTAGTATTCATTTCATCCTATGACTCACCCAATGAATGGTCAAGTACAACCACCATATCCTTACTACAAGTGACTTGAGGATATCGAGAGGGAGACCCCTAGAATAAAAAATATTTTTATTTTTATTTTTGAAACTCTTTTCAACTACGATGCAATGACAAACATCTAAAGAACTATCATATTTACCAATTAAGTATTAGGATTCTCATATTTATAGAAAACCCTAAACACAAAAGGTAGATTTTAAGCCTAAAATGTTGTTGAGAATAGTCAGAAGTAGGCAAAAAAATAAAAGAAGAAGAAATCTTCCTAAATTTTTATTGATCCTACAAAAATAGGGAAATAACTAACATACATAAAAGCTATACCAATTCATAAAACTAGAAAAATTACAAGGCGAACAACTCAAGTAGAAAGAATTCAAGGAATTTTCCGTAGTTGAAATTCCACTTATGTCTTTGTGAAAATTACCCAGTGAGTGGGTTGACCTCACTGAAAAAGAAATAAAATACAACAATCTACCTTTCTCAAATTTATAATTTATGTTATTTAATTCATGAAAGAAAGAAAAGAAAAATACCTGGAATCACATGACGAATCCCTTGATCTTTGAGTAATATGAGTAGTAACATTATAACACAATTTCCTTTTCCACACATGCACACAAATAAAGAAACAAAACCTTTTGAAACCCAATTAATTGTATAAACAAATAACATAAACTTGAAACATATGAATTCTAACTAGTGTTAGGAAAATAATTTAATCCACAATTAATCAATTCAAATACAAATTAGTATCATGTGAATGCACAATCAATTTATGTGGGAGGGCGAGCACAGGGGGGAAGAAAAGAGATATTTATAATAACATTTCAAATGTAATAAAAAGATACATACCTAACATTTGTTTCTAGAGCCTCCATCACCCAACTGGGTCCCTCCATCCTAGGGCACTTATCAATCTCAAATTCACCAAAAGTCCTAGTGTTACTTTGGAAGGGAAACCAAATGTTGATTTAGAACCAACAAAAGATAGGAAAACTCTTTCATAACTAACAGGTATTGTTCAAAGAGAGAAAATTAGAACCTAGGATAGAATATCTCTCAATACTTCTCTAGCATATAGGTATGATGAACTAGTCTTGATCCCTTTCCTCCAACCTAGAACTAATATTTAAGAAGGCATTATTGTAAATGGTACTTGTTAGTCTCTAATTTTTCTTTTGATTTAGTGAGAAACTCTAATCCTAAACCCTCCCTACCTACACTTCATTGTTTTCTTTCGTTTGATTTTAATATTTGTTTTCAGTTTGTTATGTTTCACATTTTATCTTTTTGAATAATTTTCTTAAATTTGGGAGATTTAAGACATGTTTTTACAAGATGTGTCACTTCATATGCCTATTTGAATCTTGAAAATTCAAATTTATGCCAAGTCATTAATAGTGCTACTAGAATAACATTATTCTCATAGTGCCAATATAATCATTCCATGATAAGTGCCAACCACCCTGATTTTGTTATGATTACATAAATCGTGGATTGATAATATGCATGTGTCCCATGATATCTCTTGAATAATTCTACAGTTTGCACCTTTACACGATGGGATCATTCTATACCTACAAAGACCCTTTTCAAATCAGTCAATTTCCAAACATCATTATACGATCTTGTCACTTACCATTCTAATTTGTTGAATTATAAGCACAGGTATTTTCCAAAAGAAACTGTTATATGCTAACGATCGCAGGTTGTAAATTTAACTTCTGAATAGTGCCAAGTTGCAACATCGTGTTATTAATATGGCACCTAAGAGAAGTGGGCAATTTGTCAGATTGGAACCCGAAGGCGCTGAGCTTCTCAAAGAATAACTGCAGATGGCACAGAGGTTTTAAGACGTTGGCTGGTTCGAATTCCTCGCCACCTTCCAAGGTTATGACGAACAGGTATCTATGGCATTTGCATAGAACTTCGATGGTTTCAAAGTGGAGATCAGAAATTTGATGATGCCGGTGACAGAACAAACAATCGCTAAAGCTTGCATATTGGTAGTTGGAGGGGAATGATGGTGGAAAAAGGAACATGTAGTCACAAAATTTGTCAATCAATTTTTGCTACCAGATAAGAAAAACCTGGATTGGAGAAAGGGAGTCCCTCACAGTTGGATTAGACAGGAATGACACACTTCTTTAATCATCATTCACAGGTATATCACCTGCAAAGGTAGATTTTCATTGATTTACATCTACCACATTAGGTTGTTAATGCATCTAAACAGAGATTATCCTTTAAATATGCCTTACTTTCTACCCAAAATCCTGGAAAAGATGTCAAAAAGGGTGCAGTCACACCCCGCCACTATAAAGAGTAGTCTGTTTCATCAAATATTAATTAAGACTCTGGTTGTTGCTTCTCTGAGGGAGGTACAAAAACCATGGATTTGGTTGATCCAATCCCTGAATCCTAATCCACAGCCCAACAAACAAAAAAGAGGAAAAGGGAAAAGGGTTGTTACATAGAAACATAGTATTCCAGTTGATGAAAGTCTTGTTAAAGAGGAAATGTCTGATATCAGGGTGACAAGAAACAACAAAGGTAAGAAACCCAAACTAGATGCAGAGATTGAAATGTTTTCTGATGCAAACATAAATATGGAAGTAGATACAGATGAATATTACAATGTAAATCCAATTAAACCCGCAATCAAGCCTAAACATAAATACCACCATTACACAAGGGAAAACAAAAATGTGGGTAAGACAACAGGAAAAGGAAAACAAATTGATCAATATTATACAAGACATATAACAAGAGAAACCACCGGATCATCAAAAGATGAAGAAGTTTTTTTTTATGACAAAGACTATTATTCTGCAGAACCAAAAAAGCTACAGGAAATAGTATGTTTTTTACCTATTTTAGTCTTTATCTTTAAGAGAGGTTTCAGAACAGTTGGAGATGAATTTGTTGAAACGAAAAGAGGTTTTTGTTGGGAACATGTCCCTTCACAAAAACGTCTCTCAGGTTTTACACAACAATCACATTTTAATAGATTCAAATTTATCTTTGAGGCCTATTTTTCTGAAAAAGCTACAGGAAATACTCTGTTTTTTACCTGTTTTAGTCTTTATCTTCAAGAGAGGTTGCATAACAGATGGAGATGAATTTTTTGAAACAAAAAGAGGTTTTGTGTTGGGAACATTACCCTTCACAAAAACCTCTCTCAGTTTTTACACAACAATCACATTTTAAGAGATTCATATATATCTTTGAGGCCTAATTTTCTGAGATTTCACAATACATAATTTCCTGTTTTAGTCAGTAATTTTGGGAGCGATTTCAGAACCATTGGAGATTAATTTTTGGAAACTCAAAGAGTTTTTTGTTGGGAAAGTTCCCCTTCACAAAAATCTCTCTTTGTTTTTACACATCTATCATCGTTTGGGAGATACGAAGATATTGTTGGATCCTATTTTTCAGGAATTTGCCAGATTTATTTTCCTAAAAAATCTCATGGACAACAGTTGACAAGCCACCTCATCAATTCGACTTGGAGATCAGATTTGATCTTCTCCTTGTTTATTTGAAACAATAAAATAAATATATATCAGGAGGTTTTCAAATCCATTTCTTTTGGATCTTGATAATTATGTATTGTTTCTATAGAAACTCTATAGAAGGAGAAGTTAAGTTGGGGGGGGGGATTGGAGATCCAGAGGACCTGTTTTGGAAACACCTTGTAAGACATTACTGTTCTATTTGACACTTAATAGAAAAGGCATATGGATGGTTAGCCTCTCTTTTCTAATCTTTTCTCCTCTCTTCATGCTTGAGCTCATTATTCCAACTGCATTGCATTTGTTTTCTTGATTATTGATTAATACAGTAAGGAACTTGTTGTGGTGATTTTTTTAGGTTTTGATTTTACGTTGATGTTCTTGTTTCTTAATGATATTTTGAGAAAATAATTTATGTGAAGTTGACAAATTGGAAACTTCATTTTCTCTTTTTCTTATTGGTCTAATCCATCTATGTGACTACTTGTTAACCAGTTAATGGGATATATTTTGTTCTTATTCTGATTTTCTTGTTTATTTTATAACGTTTGAACCATTTTTCAACCACCTCATTCAAAACCAAACCATAAAAACCTTCAAGACACTTTTGCAATAAATCGATGATGCCCTAGCTTGCCCTCTCATAGTCAAGTGCAACTTTAGGGACTAACATCTTTTGGCGCCGTTGTCATGGATGGAGACACGAAGTATTTATCCCTGAGAGAATGACAACGATCAATTCTATCTCTTGATGGTGAACATGATCTGGATAAAAAAAATTACTGTATTATTCACCTGGCGACTCCATGAAGGAAAAATCCATTAACAACTCCACTGGGGATCCAAGTATGGAATCCTTTTTGGATCAAAGGTTTGTTTTTTGTGACCTTTCCGATGTAGTTGGTTTTCCAAACCCAATTCTTAGCAAAGATGAATGGGAAGGTATCCTTCCTACATTTAAACGTGAATATTGGGAGGTTCCGACCGAGCATCTACTGGATTTTCATGAGTTTATTCACAAACGTCAGATTATGCATGAGGATGTCAAGATCAAGATTTTCAAATACTCGTTGAAGGGAGCAGACCTCTACTGGTGCAGATCTCTTCCAGCTTCAAGTATTAACTTGTTGGCAAGTTTTCATAATGCTTTCAATATATTTTGTAAAGAAAAATTTTCAGTTGAAAGTCTTTTTTAAAATTGTTGTGATATATTTGAGAAGCATATTCACATAAAGAAAAAATTTCTTATGATGGTAAGGACGAAAATTATGTTGTTGAGGAAGATCATCAAGATTCAATTGATCATAGGGAAAAAGATTGCATAGTAGTAGACGCATTTTATCTCATCTTTGATGCACATGTTGTTTTTTATTTGAATGAAAAAGTTCATGTTTATGATGCGTATAAAGAACAAGTATTTCCTCAACATATTGTTGATAAATCTGATACACATAACAATATTGATGAAGGTTATCAGAAGCCTATTATATTTATGGTGGTAGAATCTTAGCAACATATTTATGAAAACAACCTGCACATTAGTCATGAACGGTTGGAACCAGCATATGGAAATATCGAGAAGAAAGCAGAGGTAACCATTTTCAGTTATCAATCTACTTCGTTCTATGATCCGGTAGCCATTTATATGGAGTTGTGTTTCTCGGAATATTTCATCCTTGCTATTTTTTGAATTAAATCAGATGATGGTTGTAGGTATGTGTTACAAATTAAAATTATGTTACACATAAAGAATTCTTCTCTGATTTTCATCTGTGTTGAAAGAGATTTGGTAAATGGTTTCATGTTATCATGACTTCATTGGAAGCATTATGTCACATGATGAGTCAGTTTTTACTGGTTAGAAGTAGGAATAAATAGAAGAATAAGCTCGTCATCAAGTATGAGATTCTTTTTAGTATGTTAATTTGCAGCAGAAAATTTGGTTTCAGTTTTGAAATAAAGACTCCATGCCCCATGTATATAAGGCACTATTGGTAGGGGTAGTTTGGATTTAAATGAGGAGTATATTTGTAGAAGTTTGTGCTAGATTTGAATGATATTGAATGACTCCACAAGCCCAACGGACTAGGCATAGCATAAAATTGTGGATGTTTGTAGCGTTGAAGATTTGTAAGGTCAGGTTGCACAGATGGATAGAATGGAAAGGCACAGTGGTATGCTTGTTCTTGATGCCTCACAGGGAGAGGATCCTCCTCAGAAGGAGCCAGTGTTAGTCTCTAATTCAGCATTTGATTTAGTGAGAAACTCTAATCCTAAACCCTCCCTACCTGCACTTCATTGTTTTCTTTCGTTTGATTTTAATCTTTGTTTTCAGTTTGTTATGTTTCACATTTTATCTTTTTGAATAATTTCCTTAAGTTTGGGAGATTTAAGACATGGTTTTACAAGATGTGTCACTTCATATGCCTATTTGAATCTTGCAAATTCAAAATTCTGCCAATTCATTCATAGGGCTACTAGAATAACATTATTCCCGTAGTGCCAATATAACCATGCCATGATAAGTGCCAGCCACCTTGATTTTGTTATGATTACATAAATCGTGGATTGATAATCCGCATGTGTCCCACGATATCTCTTGAATCATTATACAGTTCACATCGTTACATGATGGGATCATTCTGTACCTACAAAGACCCTTTTCAAATCAGTCAATTTCCAAACATCATTATATGATTCTATCACTCGTCATTCTAATTTGTTGAATTATAGGCGTAGGTATTTTCCAGAAGAAATTGTTATATGCTAACAGTTGCAGGTTGTAGATTCAACTTCTGAATAGTGCCAAGTTGCAACATCGTGTTATTAATATGGAACCTAAGATAAGTGGGCAAGTTGTAAGATTGGAACCTGAAGGCATTGATCTTCTCGAAGAATATCCACAGATGGCACAAAGGTTTAAATACGTTGGCTGGTCTGAATTCCTCACCACCTTCCAAGGTTATGACGAACATGTATCTATGGCATTTTCATAGAACTTCGATGGTTTCGAAGTGGAGATCGGAAAGTTGATGATGTTGGTGATAGAACAAACAATTCCCAAAGCTTGTAGATTGGTAGTTGGAGGAGAATAATGGTGGAAAAAGTAACATGTAGTCACAGAATTTGTCAATCAATTTTTGCTACCAGATAAGAAAAACCTAGATTGGAGAAAGGGAGTCCCTCACATTTGGATTAAACAGGAATGGCACACTTATTTAATCATCATCCAGATGTATATCACCTGTGAAGGCAGATTTTCACTGATTTACATCTACCACATTAGGTTGTTAATTCATCTAAATGGATATTGTCCTTTAAATCTGCCTTACTTTCTACTCAAAAGCCTGGCTAAGATGTCAAAATAGGTGCAGTCACACCCCGCCACTACAAAGAGTAGCCTATTTCATCAAGTCTTAATTAAGACTCGGGTTGTTTCTTCTCTGAGGGAGGTACATAAACCATGGAGTTGGTTGATCCAATCCCTGAATCCTGATCCACGACCCAACAAACAGAAAAGAGGAAAAGGGAAAAGGGTTGTTACATAGAAACAGAGTATTCCAGTTGATGAAACTCTTGTTAAAGAGGAAATGTTCGATATCAGGGTGACAAGAACCAACAAAGGTAAGAGACCCAAACTGGATGTAGAGATCGAAATGTTTTATGATGCAAACATAAATATGGAAGTAGATATAGATGGATATTACAATGTAAATCCAATTAAACCCACATTCAAGCATAAACATAAATACCTCCATTACACTGGAAAAAAAATGTGGGTAAGACAATAGGAAAAGGAAAACAAATTGATCAATATTCTACAAGACCTATAACAATAACAACCACCAGATCATCAAAAGCTGAAGCAGTGTTTTCTGATGACAAAGGCTATTATTCTGCAGAACCAGAAAAGCTACAGGAAATACTATGTTTTTTTACCTATTTTAGTCTTTATATTCAAGAGAGGTTGCAGAACAGATGGAGATGAATTTGTTGAAACCAAAAGAGGTTTTTGTTGTTAACATGTCCCTTCACAAAAACCTCTCTCTATTTTTACACAACAATCACATTTTAATAGATTCAAATTTATCTTTAAGGCCTATTTTTCTAAAAAAACTATAGGAAATACTCTGTTTTTTACCTGTTTTAGTCTTTATCTTCAAGAGAGGTTGAAGAACTGATGGAGATGAATTTGTTGAAAAAAAAATAGGTTTTTGGTGGGATCATTTCCCTTCACAAAAACCTCTCTCAGTTTTTACACAACAATCACAGTTTAAGAGATTCAGATATATCTTTGAGGCCTAATTTTCTGAGATTTCACAATACATGATTTCATGTTTTAGTCAATGATTTTGGGAGAGGTTTCAGAACATATGGAGATGAATTTTTGGAAACCAAAAGAGGTTTTTGTTGGAAATGAGCCCCTTCATGAAAACCTCTCTCAGGTTTTACACATATATCACATTTTGGGAGATACAAAGATATTGTTGGATTCGACTTTGATATCAGATTTTTTATTCTCCTTGATTATTTGAAACAATAAAATAAATATATATGAGGAGGTTTCCAGATCCATTTCTTTTGGATCTTGATAATTATGTATTGTTTCTATATAAACTCTGTAGAAGGAGAAGTTAAATGGGGGGGGGATTGGAGATCCAGAGGACTTGTTTTGGAAACACCTTGTAATACATTATTGTTCTATTTGACACTTAATACCAAAGACATATGGATGGTTAGACTCTTTTTTCTACTCTTTTATTCTCTCTTCATGCTTGAGCTCATTATTCAAACTGCAATGCATTTTTTTTCTTGATTATTTATTAATACAGTAAGGAACCTGTTGTGGTGATTATTTTCAAGTTTTGATTTCAGGCCGATATTCTGTTAAGCCCTAATATTGGATCATTACCACTTAATTGGGGCATATTAGATTAGTAATGTTATTTTATTTATGTCGGCTTTAGGCCATTAGTTGTTATTTAGATTAGTAATGTTATTTTATTTATGTCGGCTTTAGGCCATTAAAACCTCCTAGTCTCCTATAT
>ML778333.1:735137-788764 GCA_009831015.1 Picea engelmannii
GGAGATCTAGAGGACCTGTTTTGGAAACACCTTGTAAGAAATTATTGTTATATTTGACACTTAATAGAAAATGCATATGGATGGTTAAAATCTCTTTTCTATTGTTTTCTTCTCTCTTCATGCTTGAGCTCATTATTCAAACTGTGATGCATTTGTTTTCTTGATTATTGATTAATACAGTAAGGAACTTGTTGTGGTGATTATTTTCAAGTTTTGATTTCAGGCTAATGTTCTTATTTCTTAATGATATTTTGAGATAAGAATTTATGTGAAGTTGACAAATTGGAAACTTCATTTTCTCTTTTTCTTATTGGTCTAATCCATCTATGTGACTACCTGTTAACCAACCAATGGGATATCTTTTGTTCTTGTTCTAATTTTCTTGTTTATTTTATAACCTTTGAACCAATTTTCAACCACCTCATTCAAAACCAAGCCATAAAAACCTTCAAAACACTTTTGAAATAAATCAATGATGCCCTAGCTTGCCCTCTCATAGTCAAGTGCAACTTTAGGGACTAACAGTACTTAAGGATGGTTTTAACAATGGTGTATTTGATTATATTAAATCATTAAAATATTTACTTTTAGCAACCTTCAAGAGTTGCATTGTTTCAGTACAGTGAGATGCATTAAAGTTTATTGTCTTATTCCCATTTTGTGTAGATGTGTCAACAACCATGCTTATGATCAAGGAAGGTCATGTCCTCCCTATTTTGGTGGAACATAAAGGTGTCGAACAATCATGGAGGATTAATTTGTCCAAGGTAAATGAAATACAAAATACTAAAAACTTGGATTATTTTCTTGTATTATTTTTAACAGCTAACAACTAGCTTGTTAAATTCTGTTCTTTCTCTTGCTGACGATTTTTTTTTTGAAAGGACTAAGAATTAAAAAAAAGAACACACATATGGAGTTTAAGATCTTTGATTTAAGTGACAAACTCTGCAAAGAACAACTATATAAATCCTTGTTCTTCTCTTGCTATATTTTTTTTGGTTACAACTTAGCATGTTAATGTTTGAAATTTTCATGAATATTATTGGTTTCTTGGGGGGATGTATTAAAGAGTGGAGGGACTTTCTGTGTGAAGTTTTCTAATGAAATTCAAAGATGAAGAAAAATGTGAAAATGAGCCTCCCCAAGTAGTAGAGGTGATGGTGTTCGACGACTTTGTAAATAAAAAATGAAATCCTTTGAAGTATTACGGTGATGTTATGTTCTTAGATGTAGGGACGAAACCATGACCCAAATATCTTCCAATACAGGCCAATATGATACTATTTTTATGTATTATGGAATGCTTACTTCAACACATGATTTGATGTGAAAATATGCAAATAAAGCAATTGAATATTTAATGGGTGTATTTTCTCTAATTTCCACCTTTGCAAAATCCTTCGAGGACATAGATATACAAAGTCCCCTTATCCTACACAACTGTTAGCACTTGTGGAGAAATCCAAACAAAACCTATATGAGTGAATGCAAGTGTTAAATAGGTCTTACTGTGAAAGAGAAATACTAGCTTACCATGGGTGGGTCAAGAACTCAACCCTCTAAATATACCAATCATTTTTCAACATTGATATTGCATGCCCTCAATAATAGGTCAGAGTTGTAATCATTGACTTGCATTGCTTAGATTTTTAAATATTGTTGTTACATTTTGTTTGTCATACAAAGGAAATACAATCAATTCCGAACAAAAATATAATTTCCCTATTTAACACTTTCATTCATTCATATGGCTTTTGACATCCAAATTGTTTTGGAAAGTTTGGTTTCAAATCAAACTTTAATAGGACCCACCTCCATGTTTTCAAACTATGCTTGAAGCATCGAAAATTCGCACATGGGCAATTGTTTGTTTCTCTTCAAGAATTCATTCAAATGAAATAGTGAAAATTGGATTATATGTACATATAATATAATATATATATTATCTATTATATATATATTATATAATATATGTTTTTTTTTTAATACTCTCACATCGTCAGATATCAGACGACAGATCCAAGGACATGCATCTGTCATAGGTGTAGCACCTCCTTTAGACACACTATATCCTTGTCGGATCTACACCAAGAATATAGTCTCCAGTTCTTCGTCAATGATACAGTGCATCTAATGGAAGTGATACACCTCCAACGGGTGCACATCATTAGATTGGTCATTGGATGTGTAGTCAGCTATCTGACGATGGGCATGCCAAAAAGCCGACAAAGTATCATCATAAATGGATCCTATTTTACATCGTTTTATGGCCTCCATGGTCCTTGGTATACCAATGACAACCCTGTAGGATATCTGATGACGATGTAAATGTCGGATAACTGACACATTTCTACTGATGACATTGGGGCCCAAGACCTTGTCGGATTGTTGACGACATGGATTCTAAAAACCGACAAAATCCCATCAGATTTCAATGCACCTTGCAGTAGTGAATAAAACTCTAGAAATGGTTCTTCAAGAAGTGATTCATCCTCTTCAGCAAAAAATCAACGAACACAGAACTTAAGGGAAATTTATTAGTAGAACAATGACTATGAACAACAAGGTCATTTTTCCTTTGTATCCATTCAGGGAACCTTATTTGAAGAAGAAGTCAAAGAGGAACATTGGGTAGAAGCTATAAATGAAGAAATTGAAGCCATAAAAAAGAACAAGACTTGGGATCTTGTTGATTTTCCAGAAGAAAAAACCAACATAGGTGTCAAATGGGTGTACAAGACAAAAGTAAATGAAAAACAAAAGAAGAAAAGCATAAGGAAAGGTTGGTTTCCAAAGGTTTCTCTCGACAGCCTAGAATAGATTATATAGAAAAAATTTCTCATGTATAAATGTTAGACACAATAAGGACCATTTTATCTACTCCAACTCAGATAAAATGGAAAGTATAATAGTTATCTGTAAAGTCATCCTTCTTGAATGGCATCCTGCAAGAAGAAGTTTATGTGGATCAACCGCCTGGTTATGAAGTCAAGGGACAAGAGGAAAAAAGGTACAGGTTGAAGAAAACCTTGTATGGCTTGAAAAAAGATCCAATAGCTTGGTATAGTCATATTGAATGCTATCTAATCAACAGTGGATTCAACAAGAGAAACAATGAGACAACTCTGTGTACAAAATCTGATCACAAAGGTAAAATACTTATTGTTTTCCTTTATGTTGATAATATGATTTACAAAGGCAATTTGATATTCGATGAATTTAAAGCTACCATGAAAATAGAGTTTGAGATGTTTGATCTTGGAATCATGAAATATTTTTTGGGTATTGAAGTTGAGAAATGTGCTCAAGGTATTTTTATTTGTCAACAAAAGTATGCTACAAATTTTTTGAAAACATTTAGAATGGATACATGCAAGCCAACATAAACACCTATTGGATTAGGAATTAAATTGAGAAAATCCTATGAAGGTTAAATAGTTTATTCTACCATATATAAGAGGTTAGTTGGTATTATATTGTACCTTACTACAACTAGACCTCATATAATCTTTGCAACAAGATTTGTTTCCAAATTAATGGAATCCCCCAAGGATTCTCGCTAGAAAGTTGGAAAACAAATATTGAGATATGTTGTAGGTACACTTAAATTTGGTTTATGGTACAAAAATTCTTAATATTATTCACTTGCAGGATAAACAGACAATGATTTTGTAGGAAGAATTGATGATAGGCAAAGCACATCTGGTTATGCTTTTCATCTGGGTACCAATCTAACTTCATGGGAATGAAAGAATCATCCCATAGTTTCAATATATTTAGTACAACTAGAGTATGTTGTTGCAAATTGAACATCATGTCGAGTTATATGGAATATAATACTTTTGAAATATTTGTCACATTTGGAAAAGGATCCAACTCCTATTTTTTGTGATGATAATTGTTGGGAACACATTTTTCAGGATGGAATAGTGAGAAGAAATGAGCTATAGGGAAAATGTGTAGGAAGGGAAAAGGCAAAAGAATATCAAGAAAACCAAGAAGATAAAGAAAGAATACAAATAAAAGAGGAGAATACAGGGAACAAGAAATAATAGCTAGCGCAAAATCCAGGAAAACTAGCCGAGCATGAGTTGTATCCAGGTCATAATGATTTGGCACTAGCCGAGCATTAGTTGTAGCCAACTCACAACGAGGTGCCAAAAGGAACTGATAATAATATATAAATATGTAAAGGTTTCCACAAGGCCGGGAGGATAGATACAGATATAGATACAAAGATAGAGAGCTGAAGAGAGAAAGGAAAAGGTACAAAGAAAGAGGGTTTCAAAGTAAATAACTTTGTAAAGAAGTTACATATGTGAGGAGAATTGTTTATTTAACATCCATTCTAGTGTAGAGCGCAACTAATATCCTTGAATATAATAAATAAGCTGACCTTTTTTGGATGTATCCCAAAGTTGGGTGAACCATGGTAAATCTGTGTAGAAATGTATGCTTAGATGTTAATCCATGGTACCTCTGTATAATTGTATGATTAGATGTGTTAATTCTAGGGTTTAATGGGAATGTATGGTTATATTTGATTATGTTTATGATATAGTAGTGCACAATAACCCTGGTTGTATGTTTAATCCCTAAATGGTATGAATATATGAATGTGTGCATGTATAATTAAGTCACTATTAAATTTGAACATTTTTGCGACGAAGTTTCGTTGGAATAAGGTCGTTGTTGTGACCAAGATGATTTTTTTTTTTTCGTTAGTCAAGCGGCCACACATGGATCTTCATCGGTATAGAGATCGGGAAAAGAAGCCTATTCACAATAGGGAAAGGCTAGCATTTGTCGGTCAAATGACCAAGATTAGTCAGTCTAGCGACCAACATTAGCCGCAAGCCTTGCTAGCATCTCTAAGGAAAACATAACCTTGGTCACTCTAGCGACCATAATTAGTCGTCTAGATACAAATGTTAGTCGGTCTAATGACTAATATTAGTCGCAAGAGCGACCAAGACAACCCTGACAAACTTAGTCAGTAAACCACATTGAGTCAGTAGAACGACGAAGATTAGTCACTAAAGAGACCAAACCTAAAGCTAAAAGGGTCAAATGAAGGATGAACAAGTAGTCGCTAGAGAGACCAATTTACATATTTTGTGACCAAATGGCAATACAAGTGATGAGCATGTTAGTCTCTAGAGTGACTAATGTTGGGGTTTAAAAAAAATAAAAAATATGCCATTCATAGAGGAATAAGCCCAGACTAGCAAGCTATTGAAGCATACTTTTATTATGTACTTGGGAAACAATACAGAAGAGCAGAGCAGAGCAGTATGACTATCTAGAGGTGATGAACACACATTCTTTCAAAATCATTCCGAAGGGAAACAATACAAAAATATAATTTGGAAAATGCCCAAGCCAAATGGAAGAAATAACCTCAAAGTTATGTGAACTTGCAGATATGAGAGTAGTTATGTCAGGGTATCAAAAGAAGTCTTGTATTGTATTGATATAAAAAAGACAATTGTAATTAAGATTGGTCAAGAAAAATTCTTATGGCAGAGTAAGCTAGTTGTATTTAAGGCTTATATTGAATTACACAGGCTTTAATTGTCCATTCAAGAACTAGATTGAAGGGTGCCTACCCTTCTCATCCTTTGTTGTTTTAATTAACAGATTGCTTGTCCTTAATCCATATCCTTTATGTCGACAATATTCACCTCTTTAGTGTTGGTCACTTAGGGAGGTAGAATCTTTGAAGAAATTTTTTAATCTTTATTGTCGAGCCAATGGAATGGAACTAAATTTGATCAAGTCCTATAGAGTATACCAAGGCATGACTAGAATCTAAATCTTATTCTTGCAAAGTAATAACATTTATAGGTTCCATTGTTCTACAGTTGATCTACAACTTATTGAGAAATAGATCATGGTCAATCCTAGCAAATCTACACTCCTTGCAAGAAAATTCAGAATAGTCAACACAATGGATCTAATATAGAATTACCACTCTTATTTGTGTGAACACCAATATATCCAATAACTCCTCCATGATCTCGAAATATTGGTTTTCATAGATTTTGTCCCTTTATAATTGACATATACATAGAAAATATATAGATTCACTATCATATCTTAACAATGCGCACCCTAAGCCTTCTCTTTTCACACATGCCAATAATGCACATACACAGGTTTTTTTTTCTAGTACAACTCACACAACCAATATTTTCCATCATGCATGTATTAGTGAGAGTTATCACATAGTGCATATGCATTAGGAATTTCCACCATGGATCCATCTGCAAAGGTCCTAATGGTCCCAAAACAACCCCAATCTTATACTCCTTCACTCACTCGATCTAGAGATTCTTGATACTCCCCTCCACTTCTGAATACATGAATTTTTCTTAGCTTTTTCCAAAAAAAATCCATCTATCTAAAATTGAGGCCTAAGGTTTTAGAAAAATTCTAGGGTTTTGAGGCCTAAGGTTTTAGACAAATTCTAGTGTTTTGAGGCATAAGGTTTTAGACAAATTCTATCATTTTGAGCAGGGGTCTTGCCAAAAGAAGAAGATATAAGCACCATTGGACATTCTGAAAGGTAAACATATAAAAAATTGCAACCGAATCAAATAGAAACTCATAAATACATTAAATAACAAAAAGAAGAAAAAATGTAGTTGTGAACAACGCCCATAACAGTATTGGATCCGTCATGGAGAACAAAACTTACATATTAATGCTATTTGTTTCTTCCCCGTGATTAAAACTGATCTGAAATTTTTGAAGATTTCTAAGCACCAAAAACATGAATAAGATGCGAAATTTCTAACTCTTTGGACTGCCCAAATTCTAAAATTAGTTAAGATATAGTACATTTTCATGATATTTGATTTCATTCCTCAAAAACAAGGATTTGAGTTTGAGAGTAATTTAAAAATATTTCTAAGCACCAAAAACATGAATAAAATGTTGGTTTATTGAAGCTTTTCTTTCAAGATAATAAGAGTAGAATTTAGTAAGCATACTTATAATTTTTGAAAATTATATTAGGGTGAATATGAAAACATACCACACCAGCAACATGTAACACAATGCATCCATGGGCATCCATTGCAACTCATAGACAAGAATCTACTAATTAACTAAACTTTATTCACAAGTCATTGCCAAACTTTTCATGTTAACTGAAGGGTGCTTTGGGGTATTGTTGCTACTCCTAGGTAGGCTATCATTGTACAGAAGGAATGTGGAAAACTTGACAAGTTGTAATCATAGATATGGCCATTTTCTACATATTTTACATCTATGTATTGTTGGGTATTTTGATCAACACTGTGCCAATGGTGTCCACCTAACAAATGTATATGAAGGTCGTTCGGTGCTACCATAACACCAATCAAAGGATTTACACCAATGAAGGGATTTAGAAGTTCGAATAAAGTGAATCCATATAATATTTTAAGTGAGTGAGTGTATTAACACCAATGAATGAATCCATTGTCAAGTAAATGGCCTCAACAAGTCAATGAATACCTAGATTTTCTAGCTCATGAAAGGGGAGATATCCTAGGGTGAGCTAGTATGAAAATAGGTCAATTTTAGGTAGGTTGGGGTTGCAAAAATATGGATAGTCAAATGGTAGACAGTCCTGAGGAATTTCTTCCCAATACACACCTCATTACTAAACTCAATTGAATAATAAGAAGTTCTTCCCATTGCTACAATTAATTTCCACACAACACATAAATCTAAATTATGGCATCAACTAGGACTCAAATCCAAATTTAAGAAAAAATACCATTTCCTTATTTATGATAAATGATTATAAGTTGCACTTAACTATAGGGAACACAATTACAATTGTGTGCTTTTCATAGGCTCAACTATATCATTAGCTCAAGGAAATATTTAATAAACAAGTGACCAAAAGAACAAACCCACACAAACATGGTGACAACAACAATTGCAAGGTATACTTATATGGAACTTAGTATCTAAATCTAGTTAGAATGAACATGATCCAAGTGTGTACTACATTGATTTAGGCTAGCAACAGTGTTGGCTAGAGAGACATACCTTGGGGATTGTGCCCACCTCCATGCATCCTTAACACTCATGGAGTCAGCATAACTTTGTCTTCTTAAATTCAAATTTCCTAAAATAAATCATTGATCTCCACATTCAAAATGAAATATAATGATAGTCATAAATCAACCAAAAATATCCTTAAACCAGTCCTTAACAAGATCCATACCTTTGAGTGATGGGGTGCCTCCAATGTTGCTCCTCTCCATCCTGCGATTCATCACATGACATAATTATATTTCAGAATAGTAATTAAAGATGTAACAACCTCTACAAATTAATGACTAAAGACAAATACCTGAATGAGATTCTCTTCGTTTTGATAATAAATTATTCTATACTGAACAGGACCAACCACGTGAAGGTGGAAGTTCTTTTTGCCTCTCCCCCCCTCTCACATCACTCTCATTTCCCCATACCAAATCTATCTATATTTTACAACTATAATTTGAAATGACAGTAACATTAAATGTAAGAAAAAAACATTCATCGCCATGTGCTAAAAAAAAAACTTGAAAGCAAATAACATTCATGACATTTAGGAAAACAAAATGCATTACATTGGACCAGAAATATATTGGATTTATATTAATAATAAAATGTCTAATCATTTTTTTTTCTTCTTCTTCTTCTTCTTCTTCATCTCCATGAAATCACAAATTAATTCAGCATAATAATCATTTAACTGATCCCCCATAGTTATTGGGCCTTCTTGAATTGTTGCATCATCAGTACTCAAAACCTCACGCCATGATGAACGTCTAGTATTTCGACATGGAGGTTGAGGATGCGCATGGGCATCCACTGCTGCAACAACAAAAACAATTCAAGTGATATTGCTATTCATTGTTCCTAGAGCAATTTAATTAATAGAGATTTAATTACAATGTTTTATACCTGGATTAGTTGGTGCAGTAGAAACAGTAGCTGGTGGCCACATTATTGTCTCTGCACTTGTTGATCTCCGCTCTCGATCGAAATCTACATGCTCTTCCATATGAAACAATATAAGTATTTAGTACATAATATACCCTAAATATTAATACTCATTGAAAAATGGAAAAACATTAAAAATGCACACATACCACTATGTAATGGTCCTTCGACAACAATGTTTGAATCAATATGGGGGTCGAAATGTGGTTCATCGGGTACATCAGGAGAATTGGTAGCATTGTTACTCTCCTACGAATGTGGAAATGACACACATTATTTTACATTTTAAATGAATAAAAAATATATTTTACATTAGAAGTAATCAATGAGTAAAAAATAATCGACAAGTTTTTAATTTCATTTTATTTACCATGTCCTCTAGAGAGACACATGGTGATTTCCCCAATCTTCTTCGTCATGCCACCACAGCATCAAAACCCTGTGTGAACCCAACCTTTAGATCTTCTTCTATGGCTTTGTCATTGAACAAATCCCCCTGCATTGAGCAATATCAAAATCATTAGTCACTGGCTACAACGAATTACATATTTTGTGACGATGATAAAAAAAAGTAAAATTTTTAGGCACTTACAACCCATGCCTTCAATATCCCATAACCACCTTGGCCTATTTTATGTTGTCCGTGTTTTTCTTGTCTTGCCTTTTTTTCCTTGGAAGTGTATTGGAGTCTACACAATATTTTGAAATATGTTAGATATTGATTTTTTTCCTCGTAAAGTAAATGAAAGACCATCTTAGTAAATTGAAAACACCTCTTACCTTCCAGGGTCAGGTGGTTTCTTCCCTTGTTCTTTCATCTCTAATTCTCTTGCATCAAGAATAATTTCTTTCCATTCCCTATTGGGAACAACCAAAGGGCGTTCGCACTTGGGGTCTCATACTAACTTATTCCTGTACGCCTCTCTAGCATGTTTCAAATGCTTTCCGATCCTTTTTAGAACTTCTGGCTAATTGAACAAGTCACCAAACTCACCAACCAGTCTGGAGATAACAAGGCTTTTTAGTTTAGAATTTTTTCGATTCCATTGTAGTCGAATGGTCGGCCCAAAAAATTCTAATGCATAGTGATGTAGGAGCATCACTCCACGTCATGAAGCGCCAACCAGCCAGCACACCCAACACACATTCAATGGAGAGGAGAGGCACATCCCTCTCACTTGCAAATTTTAAATTTTGAAATTGTATTAAATGTTGTAAGGATGAAGAGCCAAAATCCATCCATGTGTGCAGGCTTTAGATAAAGGTTGCCTTAAATAGTTGTAAGGATGATATCTAGATCCAATTCGGACTAGATAGCCATTCAATGTAATTTAATGTAAATTAATGAGAGTTGGTGAGATGGAGGGAAGCGCTCGAGGAGCCCCCTTTTGTAAAAAGATCTTCTTTTGTTTTCAGTAGGATAGAGAGGCGAAGAAGAATAGAGAGAGGAGAGGAGAGCCAAGACTCTATTGCAGTCCAAGCTTGAACACATTGTAGTCAGGCATTCTTGATTAATACAAACAGAGAAGTTTTTTCTCCATGTTGTTGTTCATGTGTTTCTAAGTTCATGAATGAATGTCTCCATGTGTTGATGATATGTTGTGGATGTATGTGTTGTTTACATTTGTAGGTTACAGACAGGAGTCGTTGTCTGTTGAGTTCTTTGATTTTTAGGTTTGGGTTCTTTGTGGTTTCATGCAAGAGTGCATGATAGAGTATTAGGGTCTCTGAAAACCAGTGCAGGAGTGCACTTCTGAATTTTGCGGAATTCTAGACAAAGACGTGCCAGGAGGGTGCACTAGATGAAGTCATCGAATCAAGGAGGAAGCCTCAATGTTGCTAAACATTCTGAAGAAAGAATTGTGCAGAGGAGAGCATAGAGAGGAGAAGAAGAATTGTTGAGAATTCTATAAAGGCTATGCCAGGAGGGCATTGAGAAAATGCACAAGATGCATTTAGCCAGTGCATAGAGTGCACTTCTGAATTCTGTAGAATTTGAACAGAGTTGTTCCAGGAGGGTGCACCAAAGGAAGTATTAGACCCAGGGAGAAACCTCAAGGTTGTTGAATAGCTTGGAGGTAAGATTGTGCAGAGGAAGGCATAGAGATAACATAATCACTAAGGGTTCTATGGAAGCTCTGCCAGGAGGGCATTGAGCAGTTGCATAGAGTGCACAAAAGGACTCTTTTTGAGTTCTTTTGGGAAGATAAGTGTCAAGGAGAGACACTCACAGAGTTACTGAATAATCTGTTAAGCTCAGCAAGGAGGGATTGAGCAGAAGGTCATCAGGAGGGCACCAATATCCATTTGAAGGAGAAGGCAAGGGTCGAATCCCTTAGAGGTTCGAGCAAGAAAAGCTTAGGACAAATAGCATAGTTGTGTGTAGGGACCCTGCAAGGAGTGCAGAGGTCGAGAAACCTTATGAGGTTTTAGACTGGAAAAAGATCAGGAGGGATAGCATTCCTAGAATGCAAGTGATATCCAAAGGAATTGAGCTCGCAGAGAAAGCAAAGGTTGAGGCCTTTGAAACTTCAAAAAATCTTCCTAGGGGAGAGAGGAAGTTCTCAAGCTCAGGAGGGAGTACAAGTTTTGTTAGATCATCTAGAGGGACGAGATTTAAATCATTGAGTTTCACATCCAGGCAACAGGAGGAGAGAACACAAGGAAGAGAAATAGATTTGGGTCGTTAGATCTAGTGAAAAGGACCGATAGCCATCGGATCCAGGAGGAAGGCGCACAAAGTTTAACCTATGGGAGGTCATGCAGGAGAAGAGCTCAACAGACGGTGGAGACGCTTCATGGAGAAGTGCCAAAATCCCATGGACCATTGGATGAGAAGCAGTAGGAGCCGTTGATTCCCCTTTGGAGTGGAATTTTGGCATTTCGGCATTTCAAGGTTCGGCATTTCGACAACTCTGATGATAGGGATTCAGGGCACTTTGTGCTGAAAACCCTGAAGTTGCAAAATACGACGTGCATTTGGAGTAGGGTTGTGGTCCCAGAGGAAGAAGCCATTTCAACATTTCAACATTTCGGGGTCTGGGAGATCGAAGGACCTAGAATCGTATGCAGCCAGAATCGCGAAATCATGAATTACAAAATCTCAAAAAGTGGGCCATGGTCACGGGTAGATTTTGGCATTTCAGGACCCGGGTGTTCGAGAGGCAAGGAGTCGGGAGACATGGAGTCCTGACTCACAAAATCGTGAAACCCTGAAAGCATTCAAAGAAATAGCATGAGCTAGAGTCGTTGAGCCCATTTCGGCATTTCAACATTTCGGGGTTTGGGAAGTAGAGGAGGCATGATTTTGGATTCACTGCATTGTGAACTCCTGGTTCATGAAATCCCAAAAATATTTGAGCCATTTTGGGAATCTGGGGATTGGCACAACAAGTGATTTTGGGGTCGAGAGTCGTGGACTCCCAGTTACTGAATTCCCGATACAGTGTGAAGACTCACGCCTAGTGCACGTTGTGCAGGTGGGGTTTTTGTGAAGGACCTGTGGATCGAATTCGGGGGGTTCCAGTGAGGGCCCGAAAGAACAAATTCACTTATGTGAATTCGAAGAAGATCGATCCTGTGCGGATCTTGGCTCGAGGGTCGGGGGTCTGCATCTTTGTGGTATCAGAGACTTTTTTTTGTCTGCAGACTTCAAGTGAAGGAGAGAATAGGTGAAGAAGGAAGACAGAATGTTGAAGCTCTGTGATGATTGTTGCAAGGTGTGAAATAGTCAATAGACAGTCAGTTGGACTATAGGAAAGGCTAGAAGCACTCACGGTTGCAGAGTGACAGCAACAAGTTTGACAGGAGGGAAGACAGGAACAGGAAGATGGCTAATGAAGGCCATGGACATGGTGGAAGGAAGAACCACCAACAACAGAGAAAATATGAGATGGATGAAGAGCTCACTGAGTAAGGGAGAGAATGGAAGAGATTTCACTATGGATGCAGCAAGATGCAAAGTCGCATTGGGTGTATGAATGGCCCATGAAAACAAAGGTGAAATGGCCATTCAAAGAATTGTTGGCTAGAAGACAACAAAGGTTGTTGAGGAGGTGGTTGAGGTATGTGAAAATCCTCAGGACCACAGAGGAGATGGTTCATGCCTGTGAAACAGAAGCTGGGAGAAATCTCAGTGATGATGAAGAGGAGAGATCGAGAAGATATCTCATAGACTGCCAAGTGGGAAGAGATGGACTTTCAAATTGCCAGGTGGGCAATAGAAAGAGATCAAGTGAAGGTCTCGAATACTGCTAGGAGGGTGGTGTTGAAAGTTCATATTTCCAATTGGGCAATGAGATGAGATCGCTACAGGATATCATAGATGGCCAGGAGGGTAGAGAAGAAATCCCATACTACCAAGTGGGCAAGGGAGAGCAGATGAGATTGACTAAAAGTCTCATGAACTTAGGGATGATTTTGGATCAGCGAGAGGAGATGGCAGAGAAGATAAGCTCAGAGGTGAGTTCATATTAGCATGGACAACTGATAGAGAAGGAAGATCAGAAGAGCATTCTGATGATTGGAGGGATAAAGGTATTATTGCCATATAGCCCAGTTGAGGCCAGTGTGTGTTTTGCCAATGCAGCAACAGTGGAAGGATGGCTAGCAGAAACTGTCACTAAATAAGAATTGGGGCAGACATCAGGAGATACCCCAGCCAAAAGAGAAGAAGAAGAGAATTCAGAAAAATGGCTCAAAGATTTCAGCCAGGTAGCTGAAACAAAGACACCTGCAACACTGAAGCTGACAATAGAAGAAGAGCATGCAAATAAGATGTTCACTCCATGGGAGAAGCAGTTAGAAATGTTGGAGGATTGGTTGAACCATATAGAGCCAGTAGATGATTTCCATGAGAAGATAGTCATGCAGATGTTAGCAGAGGAGCATTCTGAGGAATCGCTCAGAAATTTCAGCCAGGGAGATGAACAATTGATTATGACTGCAATGTTGAGGCATGCAGCAACAGATGAAGGAAAATTCCAGTCTAAGGAGCAGCTAGAGAAAGTTGGAATCCAACCAGCACAAGGGGAAATGGAAAAATCAAGTCTATCAGAGTAGATGACTGAACAATAGGTCAGTCAGGAGGATAAGATTGCAGAGCTGAATTTTGTAGCAGGGTGGGAAGTTAAGGCCACAGAGGAAGAAGATAGTCTGGGGGATCGGGATGATCTACCCATTTGCAGGGAAGAAGTGCAACATAGTAGGCTGCAAAAGGAGAGCCAACAATGGGAATATCTGGACAAGGATATTGAGAAGATTAGAAGGTTGATGTTGAGGTCAGCAGTAGAAATTTCCAGTGAGGCAAAGCTGAGAAGAGGAGAACCTGCCATAGCAGTAGGGAAATAGATGTAGCAGCAACAATGAAGTAGTGGAGTAGATGGACAAATCCAAAGAACTGTTTGGGATCCAGGTGGATTTCAACAATGGTTCTGGGAAGCTCATGAGTAGGAACTCATGATTTTTGCAGCTGAGGAGTATGATGCAAGAGCATCACTCCATGTCATCAAGTGCCAGCCAACCAGCACACCCAACACACGTTCAATGGAGAGGAGAGGCGCAACCCTCTCACTTTCAAATTTCAAATTTTGAAATTGTATTAAATGTTGTAAGGCCGAAGATCCAAAATCCATGCATGTGCGTAGGCTTTAGATAAAGGTTTCCTTAAATAGTTGTAAGACTAATATCTAGATCTGATTCGGACTAGACAGCCATTCAATGTAATTGAATGTAAATTAATGAGAGTTGTTGATATGGAGGGAAGCGCTCGAGGAGCCCCCTTTTGTAAAAAGATCTTCTTTTTTTTCAGTAACATAGAGAGGAGGAGAAGAATAGAGAGAGGAGAGGAGAGGAGAGATTTTATTGCAGTCCAAGCTCAAACACATTGTAATCAGGCATTCTTGATTAATACAAATAGAGCAGTTTTTCCTACATGTTTTTGTTCACGTGTTTGTGAGTTCATGAATGAATGTCTCTATGTGTTGATGATATGTTGTGGATGTATGTGTTGTTTACATTTGCAGGTTGCAGACAGGAGTCATTGTCTGTTGAGTTCTTTGATTTTTAGGTTTGGGTTCTTTGTGGTTTCATGCAAGAGTGTATGACAGAGTACTGCGGTCTCTGAAAACCAGTGCAGGAGTGCACTTCTGAATTCTACGAAGCTCTAGACAAAGACGTGCCAGGAGGGTGCACCAACTGAAGTCATCGACTCAAGGAGGAAGCCTCAGGGTTCCTGACCATCCTGAAGGAAAAACTGTGTAGAGGAGAGAACAGAGAGGAGAAGCAAAATTGCTGAGAATTATGTAAAGGCTTTACCAGGAGGGCATTGAGCAAATGCACAGAATGCATTGAGCCAGTGCATAGAGTGCACTTCTAAATTCTGTAGAATTTGGACAGAGTTGTGCCAGGAGGGCTGTTATAACCCTAAATTGCACCACACATGCTTACCTGGCATCAGGCCAACTCATATCCTTTCTTTGCCAAAAACACTGTTGAACAACTCTTTGAAAATCCTCTTGTGTAAAGGCCCATGCACCCTAGCCTATTACTGCATGCGTGTACAGGCTGTCTGACCCAAAACAACCCTCGTGGACCGAAAAAAGAATGAAAAAAAGAATGTTTCCGATGGAAAAAAAAGCTATGGGTGAGTTAGCTGAAACTCCCAGCCATGCATGGCCGAGGGTTCGTCCAAATACCTAGCTCCTTCTAGCCTATAAAAGAAGGGGTAGGGGTACCATTTGGAAGGAGGAAGAATATAGCAAAGAAACTATGCCCATTTACGTATTCCATTGTCCCAACCCTTTAGCCTTTCCTAATGCCAAAGGAGATTTAAAGCAAAGCAGTTGAAGGATAGAAGAAGAGGAGCCCAGGATCAGGTTCAAGGAGCGGTGGTCGGTCTCAGCTTTTGTAAGTTGACTCATTTTAAGTAATAAAGAGAATTCTTTTCCCGTCCCAATTCATGAACTTTTTATGGTTTGATTAGTTTGTGTTTGATTTCTAACCCATGAGTATTTAAGTAGTATGCATGCATAGTTGTTGCTTGTCTTGAATGTAGGTCAGCTTTGGAAGGAGTATTGCGAACAAGTAATCAAGCACAATGGAGGATCGACATCAAATGTCGGTAATGAGGTAGGTTGATCTTTCCATGCATTTACTAAGAAAAGGGGATTTAAATCTAGGGATGAAGGTAGAAAGTAATTTCTATTTGGTCATATCTGCATGCAATGTCTGAACTCTATTTGCTAGTCTGTAGGGTGTTTTTCCCCAAGAACAAGGGTGCACCATAGGAAGTATTAGACCCAGGGAGAAACCTCAAGGTTGTTGAACACCTTGGAGATAATATTGTGCAGAGGAAGGAACAGAGATAATAGAATCACTAAGGGTTTTGTGGAAGCTCTACCAGGAGGGCATTGAGTAGTTGCATAGAGTGAACAAAAGGACTCTTTTCGAGTGTTGTTGGGAAGAGAAATGTCAAGGAGAGACACTCACAAAGTTACTGAATACTCTATTAAGCTCAGCAAGGAGGGCTTGAGAAGAAGGTCATCAGGAGGGCACCGATCTCCATTTGAATAAGGCAAGGGTCAAATCCCTTAGAGGTTCGAGCAGGAAAAGATTAGGATGGATAACACAGTTGTGTGCAAGGACCCTGGAAGGAGTCCAGAGGTTGAGAAAACTTTTGAGGTTTCAGAGTGAACAAAACTTAGGAGGGATAGCATTCCTAGAATGCAGGTGATATCCAAAGGAATTGAGCTTTCAAAGGAAGCAAAGGTTGAGGCCTTTGAAACTTTAGAAAATCTTCCAAGGGGAGAGAGGAAGTTCTCAAGCTCAGGAGGGAGCACAGTTGTCGTTAGATCAGCTGGAGAGATGAGATCTGGACCATTGAGTTTCACATCCAGACAATAGGACAAGAGAGCACAAGGAAGAGAAATAGATTTTGGCCGTCAAATCTAGTGCAAAGGACCTATAACCATTAGATTCAAGAGGAAGGTGCATGGATTTTAACCTTTGGGAGTTCACGCAGGAGAAGATCTCAACGGATGGTGGTTATTCTTGGTGGAGAAGTGACAAAATCTCGTGGAATGTTGGATGAGAAGCAACAGGAGCCATTGATTCCCCTTTGGAGTGCAATTTCGGCATTTCGGCATTTCGGGGTTCGACATTTTCGGCAACTCCGATGACAAGGAGCTAGGGCACTTTGCGCTAAAAACCCTGAAGTCGTGAAATGCGACATGCCTTTGGAGTAGGGTTGTGGTCTCGGAGGAAGCATCCATTTCAGCATTTCAACATTTTAGGGTCCAGGAGATCAAAGGACCTAGAATCATCTGTAGCCAGAATCGTGAAATCGCAAATTACAAAATCCCGAAAAGTGGGTCGTGGTCATGGGTAGATTTCAGCATTTCGGGACCCGGGTGTTCGAGAGGCCAGAAGTCGGGAGACGTGGAGTCCCGACTCACAAAATCGTGAAACCCTAAAAGCATTTGGAGGAATAGCACGAGCCATAACCATTGAGCCCATTTCAGCATTTCAGGGTTCAGGAAGTAGAGGAGGCATGATTTTGGAGTCACGACATCATGAACTCTCGGTTCGCGAAATCTCGAAAAGATCTAGGCCATTTCGGGAATCCGAGGATTTTCGCGATAAGTGATTTTGGGGTTGAGAGTCGTGGACTCCCAGTTACTGAAATCCCGATACAGTGTGAAGACTCACACCTGGTGCACATTGTGCAGGTGTGGTTTTCTTGAAGGACCTGTGGATCGAATTCGGGGGGTTCTAGTGAGGGCCCAAAAGAACTAATTCAGTTCTGCGGATTCAAAGAAGATCGATCTTGTGTGGATCTTGGCCCGAGGGTCAGGGGTCTACATCTCATAGTCATGCAAACTATTGTAGAACACATTGTTTACTGTAAAACATCATCATCATTAGTAATTTAAATATCACTAATGTGTGATTGTTTAAACAATTATATAATAGGAATATCTATAAAGACATATATTAAATACCTGGTAGTTGTACTATTTTTAGAGGAACCATGTCTTGGTTGACCAAAAATGATATCGCGGTTGTTCTTGTGCTTTGGATACATGTAGAACTAGGGTAACAATCAACAAAAGAGTGATCAGATCCATGATCATGTACACCACCTGCACGATCTAGTGTTTGCTGTGGGGGCATGGCATCACCCCTAGAAGGTATAGAATCGATCTCAGGCGGCACACTTGGGGTGGAAAATAGTTGGGTCGCTATGTGGCCATGTGGGTTCATTGTTGCATTCTTCCTTCTACCACTAGGACCTTCCCATTCCCCTCTCATTAATCTCACAAAATTACACAATGAGAAATATGTGTTAATTTCATATATCAAATTACAAAATTTAAAACCAAAAATTGATATTGTTAGATGACATGACTTACCCCATAATTTTCTTTCTTGTCCAAAGAAAGAAAACTCAGGGGTTTTCATGTTTTGAGAGTCTGAAAAACACTTAAAGAGAACTCTCCCAGTTCCTTTTTCATAAATTAGTTCGACGAGACCGAAAAAGTGATAAAATATCGCTCATCGAACGTTTCCTTCAAATACTTTTACGAGCATGAAAAGAACAAGATCGCTTAGCAATCGTTTCATGTTTAGAGAGTCTGAAAAGAGATTAAAGGAAACTCCAGGGGGTTCCTTTTTCGTATAACCTTTACAAGTCTGAAAAAGTGATAAAAGTATACTCGATTACATTCTCATTGATTTACGAGCACGAGAAAAATACTTTTACGAGCATGAAAAGAACAAGATCGCTCAGCAATCGTTTCATGTTTAGAGAGTCTGAAAAGAGCTTAAAGGAAACTCCAGGGGGTTCCTTTTTTGTATAACCTTTACAAGTCTGAAAAAGTGATAAAAGTAACGTTTCCTTCAAATACTTTTACGAGCATGAAAAGAACAATATCGCTCAACAATCGTTTCATGTTTAGAGAGTCTGAAAAGAGCTTAAAGGAAACTCCAGGGGGTTCCTTTTTTGTATAACCTTTACAAGTCTGAAAAAGTGATAAAAGTATACTCGATTACATTCTCATTGATTTACGAGCACGAGAAAAAACAAAGACTAAGCTCGGTAACTTATTCTCATATATTTACGAGCATGAGAAAGAACAAAGACTAAGCTCGGGATTGTTTTCATTTTTATGCAAGATTTAAAACAAAACAAAACTATGCTTGGACTTGGTTTCATTTTTACACAAGCTTGAACCAGAGGAAACTATGATTGGAGTAATTGGTTTCATTTTTACACAAGCTTGAACCAGAGAAAAACTATGCTTGTGACTTCCCAATGCATAACCCAAGGATGGTTGGTACTTAGCCCCCAGCTTAAGAAACTAGCGGCTCTAAATTCAGCATGAAGTCTAGAGGCTGAAATCATTTCCCCCCCAAGATTCATTTCTTCCAACTGCAAAGGCAGAGGAAAGGAAGCTTCAAATACTAGACGAAGGACTTGACTCAACAGAGAGGGGGAAGTTGTTTCATTTTTTAACGAGCTTGACATAGGAGAAGAACTATGCTCGTGACTCTAGGTATAATCCCCAGACCACTGTCTCATTTTTAACAAGCTTGACACAGAAACAAGAACTATTCTCATAACCTCTGTTTCATTTTTTTAACGAGATCGCCACAAAGACGCAAAACTATCCTCATAACATGTTTCATTTTTTAATGAGTTTGAAATCAAAAAACAATGCTCAAGGATGGTTTCATTTTTAAAGGAGCTTGAAATCAGAAAATCATGCTCAAAGACCTTTGTTTCATTTTTTAACGAGGTTGCCTCAGAGACGCAAAAACTATCGTCGAAGTCTATCTTCTTGATCATGGATTCCAAGAGGACAATGCTCCAGAATGACACCATGTCAAGGAAAAACTCGTTCATGGCTTCCAAGAGGTCTTCATTGGAAGGAAGAAACACACTCTAGAAGGACACCATGTCGAGGGTTGCGACAGGAGTAAAGAGATCAGGCTCTAACAACCCTATCGAAGAGATCACCATGTCAACTATTGGATCTAAGTCATCAGAATTTGAAGCCACGAGAAACAACGCCACATAATTGACCTATGGCAGGGGCGATACCATCTGCATATAAGAACCATTCAGGGAGGCAATCCAGGTAGGGTCGATGAATGAAAGTTGATCAACAGTCACAACCCATCCATTGTGAGGGAAAGATATCACACAAAAAAGAGTAGACACAATAGCTTTCATTGCATAGACATAATCTCACCCAAGGAGTAAGGTGAAATCCAAGGGATCTTGGACTACCATGATGTCAATAAAGACAATTTTCCCTCCCAAAGTTATAGGAAACTAAGGAAGATTCCCTAAAGGTTGACTGGTTCTTTTGTTAAAAGATAACAAATTCTGTGTAACCAGTGCAAGTGGAGGATAACCCAAAGCTTGCCAAGCAATAGAGGACAAAATACTAATTGACGAAACTTCATCTATCAATGTCTGAGGAACGTCCCGAACACAAAATTGTGTTGTAATCTGGAAAGGGATGTGAGAGGGAAGACGAGTTCCAGTTAACACACACCAATAAAAAAGGATGGCCTCATTACTTGTAGGAGGTTCCACGGGAGAAGGAGGAATACCACTCGACATGGCAGAGTCTGTATCAACGAGAAAAATGTGGGAAATATGGGGTATACTCTCAAGTGGAAGAGTAGGATCGACTAATGATGAGATCAGATCGACCACTTGGGTTTCATTATCCAAGGGGAGAATGGGGTCGATAGGTGGAAATAGATCGACCACTTTAGTTTCACTCTCTGAGGGGAGGGAGAGATTGACCGAGGATGGTATCGGATCAACCACTTTGTCAATTGGTTCAACTAAGGATGTGACCAGTTTGATGACATGATCAACCAGATTGACCGGTGAAGGGACCAGAGAGATCATTCCATCAACTATAGGGGGGTCAAGAGTAAGCTTGCAATGAGAAACTAGAAGTTGAAGCTGTGAAATAGTCATGTCTTCCAGTAATTTCGAGGCTTTGTCCATACGAGGGAAAAGGTGAGTTAGATGACTCCCTTTGCATAAAATACATGGGAACTTCACTCTACTTTTCTTCTTCCAACCGGTATCATCACTAGTTGACGAGAGGTCATCAGGATGTTTTTCAGAGGCTGACGACATGGGTTGGTTAGAAAATGTAGACCATACTTTTATAACCTTGGATAAACCAGAGAAATCCTTAAGAATATGGCTACCCTTACAAATCATACAAGGGTACTTGGGCTTAGGAGTTGTTTGGGTGATCTTGACATCATCAACACTCCCATCATGATTAATAGTAACTGGTTATTTTCCAACATGTTTGACAGTGGTTGGAGGTTTTGACCCTTGTTTATCTTTCTTCTTCTTAATCTTTATTTTCTTGTTCTTCTTATTCATCGGGTTACTAGCTTCAGAACTTTCACTCGACGAAGAAGATGAAATAGAAGGTGACCTTGCAAGCGAAGAAGGTGAATAAGACCTTACTGGTGAAGAAGGTGAAGGATCAACATGATTTTGATGTTCTTGGGGGGAAGTTCTTGTCACTGAAGCACAAACTACATTCAGGATTACCTGAGTGGAAAACAACCATACTGGTAATTCAATTGTGAGACCTGGAAGGCTCAAAGTAGCGATGTGAGGAGGACCAATGTTTCCGTAAGAATGAAAAACAAAAGGTTCCCCTGGAGCATAGGTTCCTTCATTGGTCATTTCGGGAACTGATGCCATTAAAAACAAAAATCCAATCTAGAGTCCACAAGGGAGAACAAAGAGAACACGCTAAAAATCTAGTAAGCAAGAAAGCAAACAAAACCTTCTCACAATGAGCACACTAGTTGGTGATGAAATCCAATGTCGTGGGAACAAAGTAAGAAGGGGATGAGATAGATTGGGTGGAAAATTTACGTTGATGACCTACTTAATGGACTTACACCCTAGTGAAATCTCCCACACATAATCATGGGTATACCCTCCAAGGAGCCCGAGTGAGTTTAGCCAACGTCGATTCCAGGTACCTTGAAGACTTTCCCCTCCATAGTCACCTTGTGTAAATACCCTAAAGATATAAGCCACTAAGGTTACCAATCACTACAATGATGCCTAGGGAAACAATCAACAGTCCAATCCACGTGCAAGGGTAGGGTATCTAGCCCGAAATCAACTTGAAAGGCTTCCATGCATCATTGTGGGTATACCTCTCAAGCGACCCACATAATACACGTAGTCTCTACACCAAGACCAACAAAGCAGGGTGAGTAACTTCACCAGTATCAATGCGACCTCGTGATCGACCCTTGTGTTAGAAGGGCTTCCCAAGACAAAATGTAGTAAGTGGATTTAACTCTCCCTATCAAAAGATGCTATGTTTGTTTGCAGCTTTGGAATGTTATCTTTCACGCCTATTCCAAATCCCTACGACTAATCTAATGTAGGTTTTGTTAGCGTCAGAAGTCACTCATGGATTGCTTGCAGGAGCAGAGCCCGACGCCCATCAGTTTTTATGTCACAGTTTGTTTAATGGGGTGATCAGATGGGTAAAGACTCAAGAAAATATAGCTTTAACTCGGTAAACTGGGCCTGGTATGTAGAAATCAAGGGAGGTCTTGATCCAACTTCTATCAATAAATGATTAAAGGGTGGAAGAAAGAAGACTTGTGAGAAGGGTGAGCAAGACTGCCTTGAGAAACAGGCCTTCGGAAGCTTGAGGACGAAAAACTCGGAAGCCAAGATCCTCTTGGTCTAGAGTTTCAAGGAGCTGAGGGGTGACTCGACTGAATCCTTCAATTCCAAGTCGTTTTAGTGCTGAGAACATCACAAGAACCGATTAGAAACAATGTGACTATTACAGTGATCCAACCTACATCATCCTATAACAGCCACAACTCGACTGGATCCTCCAACTCTGAGTTGTTCTAACACAGTAAACAAAGAAATGGAAGGGAAGCTGACATCCATAAAGTAAGAAATCTCAAATGCCTTATACATTAACCAGAGCGACCAGTGCTTCATCAAAACTTTACAATCAGAAGCTTAGATCAACCATCGATAGATACAAAAAATGGCCAAAATGCCTACATATGCTCTTCCCCATTTTTCCCAGCAGAGGCGTCTCCTCAATCACATCTGGCCCGCATTCTACTGTCATACGCTACCTTAATTCTTCATGGCTCACACCAGGGGGGTAGCTGAGCCCTTAAATGTTGAATTGGCGTGTGCAGGCTTCCCTGGCAAGTTGGAGACTCGACGCGGCTTCCATGGAAAGAATCAGTACAGAGGACCATCTTGGGTGGACCTTCAGCCGGGACGTCCATACCCTGTAATTAATGAGTGAAGCTAGGCTTCAACCACCTTATTTCTTCTTTGTTTATCCTCAAGTTGGCATCAGGATTTAGATCACATGAATCAGTTCCTGGAGACCACAGCGCCCCCTCTCTTGAATCTTAATTAGGTGCCTTTGACCTCTCTGTCAGAGTGCTTTTGGCGTTTCGGGGTTCGTAGATGAGAAAGGATTAGGATTTTTCTCTTTTAAAGTCGCGATGGGAGAAATGCTAGGAGAGCCTAATAGTCGCCACATGTTCCTCATTGATTTGATAGCTCTGAACTAACCCAGTAATACTGTGGGCCCGAGTTTCAGCGCTTTCGGCGTTATCGGGGTTCGGGGTTTCAAAATGTAAAATGGTGAGGAGTGCTTACCGCTCGAATTCCCAAATTCTGTCATAACGTGGATGCGTGTTGCACGTCCTTCCGATGGATGACCCAGATAGTATTTGTTATTATAAATGGGTTGTCCCCCCTTCACCCGCTCGCTTGATATGACCTGGTGCTAAGGTCCTGGGCTTAGTTCGAAGGGAGCTTCAGAGTTTCTCTGATCAGCACTTTCAAGTGCAATGGACAGAGAGCTTCCTGACTCCCGATACCCGATACGCCGACAGGCTGCCACCTGTCTTGGTTGGATCGGACAACCCAAATCTTATTTGAACTATTGGTGCTCCCTCTTGCGCTAAACCTTGGGCAACTCGGTAGATCTGAAAACTCAATGACCGTCGATCTGCTTTGTAAATAGATCTTGGATGCTGCCAGCGCTATTTTGCCCACTCACTTTCCTTGCTACTGGAAAAACAGGGATTCTCCTGTGCTGTGCTTGGGCACTTCCTGACCAACCTGTAGACCTGGGTGCTTTTGCGCCTAAGACAAAAATAATCGCTAACATTAGGCTCCATGGGGGATAGAGTCATCCTTGTGATGCTCTAAGAACTCATTCCGCAGCTTCAGTGCCTTGTTGTTCGGCTATGGAGTCAGGCTCAAAACATCCTGCTGCTGAAAATATAGGCCAAAAAATAAAAACAAAACAAACTAAATGTTCATGCTTACAAGAGCTTATTTATGTACAGTCCTAAGCTAATAAAACACTTTACATGGGCTAGGTGAAAGAAAACTTCCACCATAGCCATTCAAGCAGCTTCCTGGATAGAAGCTCCTTCCTTCTGTCGATGATCATCAGCGGATGGTGTAACTGTGATAGCAAAGTGGTTACACTCTTCAACTCCTCCTTACAGGCTAGAGTTGAGATGAAATAGGGCGGCTCTAAGGCATAGGGGAAATGCCACTCCATGTACTTGCAGACAGGGTCATAGAATGAGTGGCAAATTCCAGAAAATGGGCGACAGACACCCTCCTCTACTACACAGTTGTTCACCTGTGGCTGAATATCTCTAATAAGCACAAGTTGATGGTGGCTAACTGACGTAGGCTCGCTGCTCTCAGGCGGTGGCTGCTCGCTGACTAGCTCTGGACAGGAAATATTTTTCTCCTCTGGTTCGGTCTCCCCCAGGTCTGATTTGTATTCATCATAAATAGGGACTATGGGGTGGTTCTGTTTGTTGAATGGCTCTTCAGTATCTCTATAGTGATCAAAAGTAGGATAAGCTTGTTGCTCATCATCACTGTAATATATATCAAAAAGGGGTTGTCCTTCATTGATATGATCCTCCTCCAGAACAGTGATCCCGTCAAAAATTTCCATTTTAGGGATAGTGGGACCTACTGGTTCTGGCTGCTCACACGTAATATTTTTCTCTTTAATCCTAGGTAAACATATATTGTGATAAACCCCCTGGAGAAAAAGAGAGGAAACCGCTTCCACAATAATTTCTTCTTTAAAAATGGGAAGGCCTCCGTCCTTAGAAGCAGGGTTGCTAGGAATATCTGCTTCAACCCGATACTCAGGTGAGCCATCTACCATGGACCAAATCTACTCTGCAAACTCATAATCTCCACAAGAGGCGTGTTGATCTTCATGAAGATCTAAAAGAACAGATGCATCTGATATGATGTCAGATGCTTCCGATCTGGGGCTAACACAATTAATATCGTCCAACACCTCTATATTTTCATAGCAGATGCTTTCCTCCACAGTAAGGGCTTCATCATGGACCTGGTCTTCAGGGCCAGTAGAGGCTTCCTGAAGCGAAGAAAACTCCTCACAGTAGTTTTAAAACAAACCATCAGCTGGATAGTAGTCTTTACAAAATGAATTGAAAGATGTATGAAAACCTGTTAAAGAGCAGATGCTTGCAGCGGGAAGAGACCGACACCATTCAAGAGAAGCTCCCTTCAATGAATACCTGAAGAGCTTAATCTAGACATCCTCATGTGTGATATTGTGTCGGTGGATAGCCTCATGGAAGTCCAGTAAATGCTCAGCTGGTTCCTCCCAACTTGTTGCATGAAATTCAGGGAGGAAATATTCCCATTGGTCTCTATCAGGAAGTGCATTAGGAAAACCAACTATCTGAGAAAAGTCACAGAAAGCAAATCTTTGAGCCATAATTTTCTCCATATCGAACCAGTGGAGTCGCCAATCGATCCTAGAATCATGGATTCTCCAGGTGAAAGATGCACATCTTCAAGTGTGTCTGGTCCTTGTTCACCATCAAAGGCCAAATCTTAACATTGTTGCTACCCCAGGAAGCTTCTCAGGTTGAGAAAGCAGCTGCTGAAACCTTCTCGAGAAAGCTCCTTAGGGTCAGCTTTCAGGTGTGCTAATAGTAGTCACAGCTGAAACAGTGATGTGGAAACAATGGAGTCGCCACAGTGGAGTCGCCATGTGCACAATAGCAATATTTAAGGGCTCTGATGTCTGATGCACCTTAAGAATCAGAGGTTCAATGTCATTCTTCCCAGGGAAAATCTTCAACTTCATCCCCGACAACGGTGCCAGAAATGTTAGCGTCAGAAGTCACTCATGGATTGCTTGCAGGAACAGAGCCTGATGCCCATCAGTTTTTATGTCACGGTTTGTTTAATGGGGTGATCAGATGGGTAAATACTCAAGAAAATATAGCTTTAACTCGGTAAAGTGGGCCTGGTATGTAGAAAGCAAGGGAGGTCTTGATCCAACTTCTGTCAGTAAATGATTAAAGGGTGGAAGAAAGAAGACTTGTGAGAAGGGTGAGCAAGACTGCCTCAGGCAATAGGCCTTCGAAAGCTTGACGACGAAAAACTCGAAAGCTAAGATCCTCTTGGTCCAGAGTTTCAAGGAGCTGAGGGGTGACTCAACTGAATCCTTCAATTCCAAGTTGTTTCAGTGCTGAGAACATCATAAGAGCTGATTAGAAACAATGTGACTATTACAATGATCCAACCTACATCATCCTATAATAGCCACAACTCGACTGGATCCTCCAATTCCAAGTTGTTTTAACACAGTAAACAAAGAAATGGAAGGGAAGCTGACATCCATAAAGTAAGAAATCTCAAATGCCTTATACATTAACCAGAGCGACCAGCGCTTCATCAAAACTTTACAATCGGGAGCTTAGCTCAACCATCGATAGATACAAAAAATGGCCAAAATGCCTACATATGATCTTCCCCATTTCGCCCAGCAGAGGCGTCTCCTCAATCACATCTGGCCTACATTCTACTGTCATACACTACCTTAATTCTTCATGGCTCATGCCAGGGGGGTAGCTGAGCTCTTAAATATTGAATTGGCATGTGCAGGCTTCCCTGGTGAGTTGGAGACTCAGCGCGGATTCCATGGAAAGAATCAGTACAGAGGACCATCTCGGGTGGACCTTCAGCCTGGATGTCCATACCCTGTAATTAATGAGTGAAGCTAGGCTTCAACCACCTTATCTCTTCTTCGTTTATCCTCAAGCTGGCATCGGGATTTAGATCACATGAATCAGTGCCTGGAGAACACAGCGCCCCCTCTCTTGAATCTTAATTAGGCGCCTTTGACCTCTCTGTCAGAGTTCTTTTGGTGTTTCAGGGTTTGCAGATGAGAAAGGATTAGGATTTTTCTCCTTTAAAGTCGCGATGGGCGAAATGTCGGGAGGGCCTAACGGTCGCCATGTGTTCCCCACTGATTTGACGGCTCTGAACTAACCCGGTAATACTGTGGGCTCGAGTTTCGGTGCTTTCAGCGCTATCGGGGTTTGGGGTTTCGAAATGTAAAATGGAGAGGAGTTCTTACCACTCAAATTCCCGAATGTCGTTATGACGTGGATGCGTGTCGCGCGTCCTTCAGATGGACAACCTAGATAGTATTTGTTATTATAAAGGGGTTGTCCCCCCTTCACCCGCTCGCTTGATATGACCTGGTGCTAAGATCCTGGGCTTAGTTCGAAGGGAGCTTCGGAGTTTCGTTGATCGACACTTTCAAGTGCAATGGACGGAGAGCTTCCTGACTCCCGATACCCGATACGCTGACAGGCAGCCACCTGTCTTGGTTGGATCGGACGACCCAAATCTGATTTGAACTATTGGTGCTCCCTCTTGCGCTAAACCTTGGGCAACTCGGTAGCTCCAAAAACCCGATGACCGTCAATCTTCTTTGTAAATAGATCTTGGATGCTGCCAACGCTATTTTGCCCACTTGCTTGCCTTGGTACTGGAAAAACAGGGATTCTCCCGCGCTGCGCTTGGGCACTTCCTGAGAAACCTGTAGACCTGGGTGCTTTTGTGCCTAAGACAAAAATAATCGCTAACAGGTTTGCTACCAGAAAATATAAAAATGTCTAATCAATTTTTATAAGCGCTTTATTTTATGGCTGTTGTTACTCAAAAGGAAAATGGCATGGACAATATGGTGTTTTGACCGACTTGAAAGCTATGAAAAGAGATGAAGATTCAATCTTTTCATTTCAATGAAAGATATGCTACGAGAAGGAGAAAACATTTATCATTCCCATATACACAATGTCGCAAAATATATTAAACTCATCAATATCAAGATTCTCAAGAAATGAGAAAAAGGTATTGTATACCAATGCACGATTCTTAGGAATTCAAGACCAAAAAATGCCAAGAATCATGCGATTTCGCTACTTCATATACAAGGATGCCCCAAATCTAATATAAAGAAATAATGAACTTTCTTAAAACAAAGAAACCCAAACTAAAAGTTTTCTTTCAAAGCGAACTATTTAGAAGAAATATGACCTTTCCCTAAACAATTCTAAAGAAAACACACGCTTTGTAATTGAAATACACTCAAATCAAGAGGTTAATCCTTCAAAACCAAACAAAGCAAAGATGGATAAAAGAAACTCAAAGAATGTCAAGAAGACTATAAATAGATCAATATAGACTCTAAAAGTTCAATCCAGCTGATCAAATCAAAACTAGGCATCAAAAAGATAGGAAGACCCAATCCAAAACTTTTACAAATGATTTCACAGCCTGGTAGTGGGGTACAATGCGAGAATCAATGGAGTTCGCAGGTTGGACATAGGTAGGGTGAAAACATGTCGCACTGTATTACACAGTAGGGTGCAAACTTTAGTGATTCTCGTAGACCACAGAAATGTACAGTGCGAGAATGTTTGTAATCAAGCAAATTTTGGAAAAAGGACAGAACTTTTGAGTGAACTTTCAGATCCAAAGAGTCTGGATGGATCTCCCACAGACTCAGAGACCATAAATAAAGAAATCAAAGCAAGGGAAACTAGACTAATTAGGAAAAAATTTGTTCCCCAGTGGAGTCACCAATTTTTTTATCAGATAAATCAGTAGGTGCAGACACTAACTGATCTCCCTAGATCCACCTAGATCTAGAACAAAACACACCAGAACATGACGTTTTCCTTAAGTTTTAAATACTGGATTTACTAACTAAAGAGGGATAGGTGACATACCATTTAAACGTCGCTTCCTCTTTCCATCTCCATCCTAGCTCCATTCCAACACTCATACAATGATGATCCTGCAAAAGAACGCAACCAACCAAAGTGATAGTAATAGCATAAACTCAATATAAACCTATGTATGTGATCAAGGAATCATACAATAAAAGAATCATATTAAATGTGAAAGAGAGATTACAACCATGGCCTTGATGTCATAAGGTCCCTTCCAACTATCCTTCATTCCCCACACACTTCCATTCCAATAATTTTGAGAGCACAGATCTGATAATATTCACAATCTATCTTGACAAAGGAAAAACTCAAAGACACTCCAACCAAGCTAATAATTCCAATCCAAATCTAACTTAGCCCTTCTCCATGAGAGCTCCTCTCCTTTTATAAGCTAAAGAGGATAAGGTGAGGATGTTAGGATGATCCCACTAAATCATGAAAGCGAGTAAGATCCAAACCATTTGGATGCCACCTCACCATGGAAGTTTCTCCTTCTAGAAGATTCGAGAAAACACTCGTTTTTCCCTTGTGTAAGCATTCTCGCACCCTACCTATAGAGCAGACTGCAAACTCCTTGTGACCTAGCTATGATGTAGCCTGCGAGAATCAAGTATTCTCACACCCTAGCAATAATACAGCCTGCGAACTTCCTTTTTTATAGGGTTTTTACAAAGGAAAATACAACTTCTTTTCTCAAGAAAATTTCTTCTCCCTTCTCGCTTCAGGAACTTAGGCCACTGACCCCTCTGAAGGCAACATATAGTTTTACATCATTAACGGTCATAAGGATGACAAATATAATGTGTAACACCCACCCCAAAAAGTGTGCCCCTTCTCTATTCAACAATCCTTTGGCTGCCCCACTTCCCTTCTAGGGCTTCAACAACATGCCAGATAGGAATTCTCAGAGCACTATAGTTGTCGTCGGAATCCCTTTGGGAAAATCACTTCCCCATCAACCTCTCTCACCTTGAGAGAGTTGCTTACATGCCTAACAACCTGCTTCTTCATTCCACGAGCATGAAAACCCACCTTTTCAAACTACAAGCCTAACAACATGCTTCTTAGTCTAGATCCTTAGTCAATTATGTAAGGGTGATGGAAACACCAAATCTTGTGTATAAAAAAGATGATGGTAGCAACAAAAAAAAATTAAGGCGTAGTACGGGCTCAAGAAAAGTACATGTGTGTTGTGCTTCATAGGAAAAGTACAAGATAGCTCAAGGTGTCTGTTGGTTCCAAAGGTGTGTGCAAGTTACAAGGGTCTACGGTTGAGGGGATGGATCCATGCGTGAGTGCATGAGTGAATGGGGAAAGGATGGAAAAAAATAATATTTTCCCCCACCTATATTTTCATGTGTTGTGATTGACACATGGCTCTCTTAGAGCTCATTTCTCTCCACTTCGTATTCATTCCCTCTTCCATGAGACTTAGGATAAAGAAATTTTCCTCACCATAGTCTTTAGGAAATAATAATATAATATTCATTTTGAGATAATTCCTCTAGTTTATCCCCTTTCCTAAGATCTTATCCCTCCCTTTCCCTTTCTAGTGGATCTTTTCCCCCATACTCTTTTATCGTGGTCGGTCTACATGCAACGATGTATTGTATTAATGATATGAGTGTTTACATATACAAAAATAGGCTCATTGTCCTTAAGAATATAAGATCTCCAGACTAACTATCACATAAGCCTCCTATCTTATAATCACTTGGCTCACCAGCCTATAAAACATGTTTACAATTCAATTGGGGATCGTCCTTGGGGTATTACAATCCATTCCCCTTATTTGTGTAATGTCTTCAGTGAAACTTATTCACATATTACCATCATGATTTAAAAAAACATTAAAAAATATGTGGTTATTTTTCCTGCATAGCATCTTCATTCTCCCACGTTTCATCCTCAGGACCGTACCAGGTCCATTGGACCTTTACTAGCCCTATGGCTCGATTCTGGAGTTGCTTGATCTTTCAATCCAGTATGCACACTGAATGCACTTGAAAAGCGCCTTCTTACTCCACCTGAATCGCATTCCAATCAATAACGTGATTAGAATTAGGTATATAATTCTTGATCAATGATACATGGAACACATTATGAATAGACATAGATGAAGGTAATACAAGCATATAAGCTACAGGCATGTTGAGCACTCAGCACACCCTAAACGTTTTGTGAATTTTTCTTTTGGGTACCACTTTATCTTTTCTAAATTTGGTCAATTGTGCATAGATAAACATGTTTTTCTTGTTTTTATGCTTTAATCATTAATCACATACAGTTTGGTTTGAAATTGTTGAACAAATTGTTCTTTTCTCTAAGTAAACCTGGCATTTCAACTAAGTATACAAAACTTAAAATTTGAGCAACGCACCCATCATGGGCATCGGAGACATCCGAGAGGAAAAATTCCCACATAACAATGATAATCGTCGATATTCGATCATCGATGCACCATCGACATCAGAGAAATGGGAGGAAGGGAGCACCAATCACTAATTCTATCCTGTGAATTTTTTTTCTAAAACATTGTCGATATGCCATTGACATCGGCGAACCAAAAAGCTATATCATCAACATATGCAACCACATTCTTCAATAATCGATCATTGATATACCATTGACATTGGCAAAGAGGGAAAAGGAAACGTCAAACTGTGTCAAAACAAAAATCCCTGACGCCGAAAAGAAATTCTCCTCATGCCCCTCCTACCTCATTTTCCCTATACCTTCTTGAAAATAATTCCTCTTCTAGTTGGTTGAGTCAATTTCCCATTACTAAATGACTTTTTTTTTCATCATTATCTTTCTTGATTGATTCTTTGCGAAATTGTTTTTTTTTTTCTTGAAGGATAATTTCATGTCGTGATTTGGTTCAAAATACTTGTCATCATGTTTTCCATTGATTGAGCATGCAATAGGTCCACCAAGTCTTTTGTGTGCACAGGAGACATCTAGGACCACCAAGTCCTTTGTATGAGCAGTAATCTTCTGCAGGAAAGACGCAACAATTCAAAGAAGTCCATTTCAGGCTTAGATTTCAAGCCAAACAGAAAGGTCAAATATTCAATGGTGGAGATCTAACAGTCGATGTATATCAACTAATATTGTGCATGCGAATTCTCAAAACAATGCGAGGTTTAATCATAGAGTTACACAAACTTCACTCCACGACTTCGACGCCAAAACGTCAAAGCTCATCTTTGTCGAAAACTCCCAAATGTTGAATCACAGCATCACTTCGCAAGATCAGCCATCCGGGAGATCTCCACACTTAGCACTAAAAAAACTCCCAAATGCTGAAACACCGGAGCCACATGGCATTCATGAGTTGATACACGTGGAATTTATCAGTGGAGACACATGGCAATCATTTTAGACACCTTTGGTTATGTCATCTTCCCATTTCTGGGTGACACGTGTCAGCCTTCTTTCTGTGACATGTCAACAATATGACATCAGACTGCCACATAATATCCAAAGGATCAACCATCCGAGAGGTTTTACTTCAATGCAAGCGCAGATCACTGAAATGTCGAAGAGTCGAAGTTTCAAAGAACTGAAGACACGTGGCATCCATTAGTCGCTGACACGCGACACTCATTTTAGGTCATTTGGGTTACGTCATCCACTATTATAGGTGACATGTGTCACTCTCTTTCATGATGACACATCAGTGACAGTGATTTCATGTGGAAATGTCAGATCCGGGAGATTGCCACTTCAAAATATTTCAATTCAGAGCAACATAGAAACTCTCGAACCACAAAGAGATAGAGTCCCAAACTCCTGAAGTATTTAATGGTAAAAATATCTTAATCTCGGATCAATTAGCAATAATCATGAATTAATGACTACGAGATATTTTCACTTTGGGAGATTCCAACCCAAAGCGAATGTAAATGGATGAAGTGTCAAAGAGTCAGAGATGCATGGCACTCTTATATCATGACACGTGGAATCTATCAGTTGAGACACATGGAATTCATCAGTTGAGACACATGGCACTTATTTTAAGGACATTTGGGTTGTCATCTATGCTATTTCAAGTGACACATGTCAACCTCCTTTCTATGAAATGCTATAAATATGACACCATATTGCCACGTCAGATTCGAGAGATCATCCTACAGGAAATTTCCAAGCACAACATTCAAAAAAACTCATGAACCCCGAAGAGCCGTAGTCCTAAAGTCCCGAAATGATGAAGGTTAAAGGTAATCTCAGGTTAATAAGTAATTAATGTTGGTTAATTGTTGACAAAGTGTCCTTAGACATGTAATTTTATTAATAAGGAAAAAGTGATTACAATCTGAAATTCATAATCTACTCCTTAACCTCACTTGAAGAAGGAGCTAGTTTATATAGCTTAACTCTAAACTAAAAACTAGAGGAACAACCAATAACATAATCACATGAGTATGATAGGTGTCCTTTACATAGAATCTAGGTGTCCTTATCCTAACAAACTAGAATAAATTAATTTCTAAAAACATTTATACTAGAAAATACTTAGACTATAGAACTTTAGGATTATGAGGCTAACAATCCCCCCTTTAATCTGGAAGTTCATTTTTACAAAGACCAAGTTCATCTCTAAACTTAGTGAACTTTATTCCACCAAGAGGTTTGGTAAAAATATATGAAGTTTGATCTTCAGATGAATATAACTGAGGCTTGATGATGTCTTTGATGATGAGCGATCTGATGAAGTGGTACTTGGTGTCGACATGTTTAGTCTTTGAGTGAAATACCAGATTCTTGGCCATCTTTATTGTTGACTGACTGTCGATCAATAAGGTAGTTGGTGATTTCTGAGTTTCACCAAGATCCTGTAAAATTCTGCGTATCCATACAATCTCACATGCTGCTTCCCAAGTTGATATGTACTCTACCTCTGCTGAAGAATTGGAAATTGTTGTCTGCTTTTTACAACTCCAAGAAACTGTTGTTGAACCCATATTCATTAAATAACCTGAAGTGGATGTTCTATCATCAATGTCACCTACAAAATCAGCATCTGAATATCCAACAACTGTAAAATTTGTGTTCCTTTTGTAAAGAAGACCAAATTCGTTTGTACCTTGAATGTATCTTAGTACCCCTTTTGTTGAATTCCGGTGGCTTTCCCTTGGTGCTTGCATAAACCTTGAAAGTATACTGACTGAATATGACAAATCTAGTCAAGTATTTGTCAAATAAATGAGACTTCCAACCAATTGCTTGTACTTTGTACTATTTACCAATTCCCCCCCTTCAAATTTTGAAAGTTTTAATTTCTGCTCCATGGGGGTAAGAGAAGGTTTACAATCTTCCATGCCAAATTTCTTTAACAAATCAGTGGGGTACTTAGTTTGACTAAGGAATATTTGGTTAGGATGTTGAGAAATTTCAACTCCAAGGTAATAATGGAGTGTTCCTAAATTAGTCATTTTGAACCCTGCTTTAAGCTCTTCCTTAACCTGTTTCATGTGAGCTTCATTATTTCCTGTTATTATTAAGTCATCAACATAGAGTACAAGTATCACCATGTGCTTATCTTCCATTCAAAAATACAATGTATGATCTGATTCACTTCGGTGAAAACCCACCTTTCGTAGGTACTCATCCATTTTTTCAAACCAAGCTCGAGGAGCTTGTTTCAAACCATATAAAGCGTTCACAAGTTTTCAAACTTTATGTTCTTGTCCTTTTTCTTCAAAAACTTGTGGTTGAGTCATGAAAATATCTTCCTTTAGATCACCATTTAGGAAGGAACTTTTGACCTCCATTTGATGTAATTTCCAACCATTATGTGCAGCCAAATTGATAACCATTCTAATAGTGTTTCATTTAGCTGTGGGTGCAAAAGTTTCTTCATAATCAATTCCTTCCTGTTGAGAAAAACCTTTTGCAACAAGTCTTGATTTATACTTGTGAATTTTACCATTGGGCTTGTACTTTACTCAATAAACCCATTTACAATCGATGGGCTTAACATCTTGTGGAAAATCAACTAAGTTCCAAGTCCCATTTGAAAGTACTAAATCATATTCATCAATCATTGCTTCATGCCATTCTTTATGTTCAGCTGCTTCAGAAAAAGAAGTAGGTTCAATGGAAGCATGAGAAAAATTAGCTTCTGCTCTTGAAGATCCCCTAGTTCCTATTTTGTTCATTTCATCTGAATGAACATCTTTGAGAAGTTGTTCGGCCCACTTTGGCTTCTTATGTTGAGGGGATTGAGGGTCTGAATCACCATTATTGTTGAAAAGAGGGTTTTCAAAAAATGAGAATCTTCTTTCATCTGAAATATTTGAGGTTGGAGAAGATTCAGTATCAGAAGAATCTTTTGTCGATTCATTATCAGATGAATCAGAAGAACTTTTTGATAAAGTGATGTCTTCTGGAGTAACCAAGTTTTTTTCAAACCAAAATTCTTTCTTTGATTTGTTGAATTTACCTTTACCCTTAGTGTTTTTCTTGTCTAAACGACTAAGGAGATGGTTAATCTCATATAAATTGTTACTTTTAGTTCCATCAAAAATTTCATCTCTACTGACAATGAATTTTTCTTCCAAAAGCAATCTATACCCTTTCTTTTCATCAGAGTATCCAATGAAGGTACACTTCATACTTCAGTTTTCTAATTTAGTCCTCTTTTCCTTAGGAACTAAAGCATAACATGTTGAGCCAAAAACCCTAAGATGAGTTACCTTGGGTTTAAAACCGTACCAAGCTTCATAAGGTGTTTATCCATCTAAAGCTGATGTAGGTGATCGATTTCTAAGATAAACTGCAGTATGGACTGCTTTAGCCCAATATTTTTTGCTCAACCCTTTAAACTGCATCATAGATCTTGCCATGCCCATGAGAGTCCTGTTCATCCTTTCAGTAACTCCATTCTTCTGTGGATTATAGGAATTTGTCAGTTTCCTCTTAATTCCATTGTTTCGACAATAACCATTGAATTCAGTTGAAGTGAATTCACCTCCATTATCAGTTCTCAAAGAAGTGCCCTTTTCTCTAGTTTCATTTTCAACCATGTGTTCAAAATATACAAACTTTTCAAAAGCTTCAGACTTTTCCTTTAAAAAGTATACCCATGTCATTCTAGTGTGGTCATCAATGAACAATATAAAGTATCGACATCCACCAAAAGAAGATTCCATTGGACCACATATATCATTATGAATCAACTCCAAATACTTTGTTGTTTGCCATGAGCTAGTTGGAAAAGATTCTCTCTTTTTCTTGCCTAAAATACAAGATTCACGCTTGGAATTTTATTTCTTGAAAGTTGGTAAACCCTTCACTAAATCTTGGGATTTAAGTTTCAAGAGACTTTCAAAGTTTAAGTGACCAAATAAAAAATTCCATAATATGAATGAAGACATTTCAAAATTCACTGTTGCTACAACTTCTTCCTTTCTTTGGATGACTTTCCCATTCATTCTTAGTAACTTCCCATATTCATATCCAGTCATTATTTTTTTCAATTTATCCTTCACTGACATAATCTTTACCAAACCGTCTTGCATGACAATTGATGTCCAACTTGTCTGATTGTGACTAAGGATAACAAAATGTTCTTAAAAGATGGTACATACCAAACATTTGAAATCCATTTTTCACCAATTCTAGGGAGAAAAAATTTCACTGAACCTTTTCCTTGAGGTATATGAGTTGTATCATCAGCTAAATAAATGGGATTTATTTGAACATCTTTATAATTCCAAAAATATTCTATGCGACAAGTCATATGTTGAGTATCCCTTATGTCCAATATCCAATCATTTTCAAATGAATCTACATGCTGAACTGTTGAAAAAACATATTCATATTCATCATCCTGATAATCTTGATCTTTTGCATATTGCACTGATTGCTGAGAGTTTGAATTTGATGCTTTCTTGAACTTTGGCAATTGATCATTGTTGTTAAGACAATTTGATGCATAATCGTCCATCTTTAAGCATCTTTTACATCTTACTTGACTGAAATTCCTACCTCTTCATGACTATGCATTACTATTGTGATTATTACTTTGAAATTTTTTTTTATGAAAATTGTTATGACCTCTACCATGACCACAACCTTTTCCACGACCTCGATTAGAAGACTGATTCTGAAAATTTTGAAAATTTGATTTTCCTCTTCCTTTTGAACTTTCAGCTTTGGTGTAAAGAAGATCTTCTCCTGATTGTTTTTGTTTTCCAAAGAATTTACTATGTTTAGCCAACAATTCACTAAGTGAATCAAAAGTTATAGTTGATAACTTATTAGTTATTTGCAAAGTCTCAAGAAAATGCTTATAAGATGGAGGAAAGCCATTTATTACAATGGAGACTAGAAAACTATCTTCATGTTTAGAAAAAACGCCTTTGATGATTTCCAGATGAATGTTCTTAATCCTTGAAATGTATTCTAGTACATCACCATTGTCTGCTAATCTTTGTTTAAGAAATTTCATTTGTATATCAATGCTTTGAGATGCAACAAGAGTATCAAACAAATTCTTTAACAGATTCCAAGCAGACCATGCATCTTTGGAATTCTCAATATTAACAAACATTTGTTCAGTTACAAAAGAACATAGCATAGCAAGTGCTTTTTCATATTTCAAATTCCATTTGGATAAATAAGTAGCGTCGGTGGGCTTAGTTGGAGCATTATCACAATCACAGATATCATGCCATAATTAATTATAGATCAAAGTGTTATGCATGTGTCAACTCCAAGTTTTGTAATTCTTGGGTCCTTCTAACATATCTGATTCCGTGAATAGGTTGATTAATTTAGACATGATGATAGATTTCCTTATTGCAAGAATTGAAAGTTAATGATCACACCACCACACTGAATAATCGTCAAAACACTAAAAAAGAGACACAAGGCACCGGAAAGAAAGAGTGCACAGTCCATGCAAAAAGAGCACTTTTAAGGGCTTGGCCTTGACCCTTTAAAAAGTCTCATTGGAAAAGGACTTTGAGAGAGTATTTCACTGGACTCTTCTCAACTCTTAACTTAAAGGTTACAATCAGAACTTTTGAAATTTTATCATTTTACAAGACTTATAGTCTTATACAAAAAATGTGCTCCCCCCCTTGAATTTAAGTCTTCAATAACTTTTCTGAAAAGGTAACCAAATCCTTAATTCAATGGTCCTTCCTTTTAAAACTTTTTATAAAGAATATTTTAATAAAATATTCCTCATGACTTATATCTTTCTCTAAAAATATTTACAAAATACTATATAAGATGATACCAAACAATCTACATGCAGATGTTATAATCAGAATTTTGGACACGAACCTTTTCAGAGATTGGAATCTTCAAAGATAGGGGAATGAGTGAGATCCCTGCCAAGTGGGAAAGCCAGTGCCAACTGGGCATTTCCTTTAACTCCTCCCTTTGCAATAGAAAACATAGAGGAGCACGTTACTTTAACAAAGAATTCCTAGCGCAAAACGGTTCACTCAATACGACATTTGATTCTTTGGATCTATGAGAATTTTGGAAAACCAAAGAATACAATATTAGCATCCAAAAAATGGGAAAATGTAAAATCCCAAATTGAGCATTCATGGTCTTTCTCCCTCTTTGATCTGTGCATTTGTAGTCTTTATTGATTTGACCAGTGTTCAAATTTTGTTGAAAAAATCATGGAGGAGATCAAGCATCATATCACAGAGATTCAGAAAATCAAATGAAGGATTTTAATGATCTATGGAAATATTTCACAGGTACTTTGAGTTTCAAATCCACCCAAAGTTTCATCTGCCCAACATAGTGGCTTCTTGGATCTAATATTTGATGAAATGTTGTAGACAACACGATAACCAAGAAATGGTTGCAGATGTGTCAAAGTAGTTGCAAGAGACATCCCACAAGAAATGAAGTCTGAAGTCTGAAGTCTGAAGTCTTTGGAAGAAATGGCCAAACCACTGATTAGCTTTCAATACAATTCAACTCTCGTTTAGGAGCTTCGTTCTGATAATAAGTAATCTCTATATGTTGAATGATTGGTACCAAATTGAACCTAATCAGATAGAGGCACTATACCAATATGCCAAGTTTCGGTTTGAATGTGGAAACTACTCTGGGGCAGTAGACTTTTTATACCAATATTTCACTTACTATACAAAAATAGTGACAAGAGTTTGAGTGCCTTGTGGGGCAATCTCACAGCTGATATTCTAAAGATTGCAGCAGTGAGGTGATACTGACATTGAGGAGGTGCAGTCCCACACTGTTGTTGCAGAAAATATGCCAAAGGATTACTCTATCCAAAAACGGGAGAAAATTTTTGGTGCGGTTGGCAAGTATAATGTAAAACTGGTGTCCATTTTCAAACCTCAAAGATACGATTCAGGCCAAGTATCAATGAAATCCCATAGGAATGATATGTTTGTCAGCAACAAGTTGCATGCACTTGTGGAGTATGAGACTGTTGAACAAGCTGTTGCCGATCTAAAGAATTGGCTTGCTGATCTAAAGATGTTGCTGATCTAATCATTGATTCTAGATCTATAAATCTAGATATATGATACTAGATATATGATCTATGATGGCTAGAGATAGATTTTTAAAAAAATGACAAAACCAGATTGCCAGATTTACATAGATCTGAAACAATTTTTACAAAAAGAAAAAGGAGCCCTCTACTTGGATTACGATTGGTCTACTTGATAAACAAAGTAGATATGATCAGAAAATAATATCAAACAAGAACAAAGAAATAATAGATCTGATACAAAAACTTTTAACTGCTAAAAATGGTGATTTATCTTGTCAAAATTTTCAAAAAACAAGTGTTGTAATAAAAAAATAACATTTTCCTTATTGAATTAATAACAAAAATACCTTAGTATTGTTGTTATTGAATTCGAAGAGATCCTAGATGATGTTTTGGAGACTTCCTTGCTTCCTCAATCCATCACCAATCCTTCCATCACCATTTCAACATGGCTATGATACCATGTTGACAAAGTGTCCTCAGACATGCAATTTTATTAATAAGGAAAAAGTGATTACAATCTGAAATTCATAATCTACTCATTAACCTCACTTGAAGAAGGAGCTAGTTTATATAGCTTAACTCTCAACTAAAAACTAGGAGAACAACCAATCACATAATCACATGAGTATGATAGGTGTCCTTTACATAGAAGCTAGGTGTCCTTATCCTAACAAACTAGAATAAATTAATTTCTAAAAAAAATTATACTAGAAAATACTTAGACTATAGAACTTTAGGATTATGAGGCTAACATTAATGACTCTGAGAGTTATGTCCTATGGAGGATATGTATACTTTGTTCTTTGAATCCATGCAATGTAGGATTTTTGAAGTGGCTTATCCAGATTTATTGCACATTTTGAAATGTTTAAAAGGGGGCACCAAAATAGGAATGGATAAACTACATGTTCAGACTGCAGAAAGAATATCAGAGACTCTGAAAAACGCCAGATGACTTGCTTCTTTCCTCTAGGGGATAAGTGGGGGAAAAAAAATTTCCAACATCTAGCTTCTCATAGTGGCCTTTAACAACATTCTACATACCAATGCTCGATACAAAATGAATTTCTATCACTCCCAGTCATTTCCTGTCAAATCTCGGTTCCCCCCAACATGCGCATCAGTCAAGCTTTAGTGATAGTAGTAGATTTTAATTGTTCAATTGCAAAACTCTTTTTCAAACATAATAAGTGGTATTTTTTGTGTGATAATAACAACTCCCTTTTGTTAATTCAAGTTCGTAGTATTCTTTAACATACTCCAATAGTGTGTTTTAGTTAAGTTAATAAGTTGTTTTACAACCGATCTGTAGAGCTAAGCCTAAATTACACACTAGTCGAGAGCCTCTGCATCTATGATAAATAGGCATCTTTTGTATGTTAGAGAGGGTCAATGGTTTTGGAGAGAAAGAATTTTTCTTAAATTTTGTAAGAGAACTATTTATGTGCAAGTTATTTTAATTAAGAAGTTTTGTTTAGAACCAAAGACACTTCTTTCATCTAAGTAGTAAATGTGATTGGACCAAGGGGGATTATCTCTGTCTTCATATTCAATATTTTTTTCTATATTGAGTAAGAGTTATTGTATCTGTTATTTAAAGTTATCTTATAATGTTGCAACAGTTCTTTTATTCTAGTTGATGAATATAAATCGATTGTGTTAACCTGTGATTGATAATAGAGCATTGAAAATTACTTTTTTCTTGCTCTAACTTCTTGTCATGTATATATTTTCTTTATGTAATTGTTATCTCAAACAATGTTGAATGTCTACTAATCAAAATGGTATTAATCCTAGTTTGAAGTAGTTTATATCATCTTCATCTGCAAGCTAAGGTATAAAGGTTATCCTACAACCCAGCCTTCCCCCAACACATAGTTAGCTTCCCTTTGTCATCTAGTTTAAAGAGATATATTTATTTTATTATAAAAAATAGAAAAGAACCAAAAAGAGAACTTCATAGCCTGAGGAAAGGATTAACAAAAAAAAAAATATCTTTCAATCACAATTAAATCCCATTGATAATTCCATCCAGATCACGAATCTGGAGAACCTTACCACTCATCAAACGCTTATGAGTCTAATTGGGCCTCTTAAGTGGGTTTGGTTCCTGTTGTTGAGTTAAAGGCATCTCGTACCCCTCAAAAGATTTTTTTCTAGGAGGGCCTAAACAAATGCATGTCTAACAATATTTCTGATAAAATATTCCACAAAGCATATAGATTCAAAACATCCCACATGCATGGCTAGTCACTCTCAAGACAACCCACATACATAGAGTACTCTCGATACAAGTAACTCATTTCAAAACGAAGAGGAAGAACACCTATACCCTATAATACCTTACTCTCTTCCCCACGAAGAGTTAAATAAGTTCATAAGAATCACTAGAGATTACACCCAACATATTGGAGCATTACCTTTAGCTCCTTTACTTCCTTGAAGAAAAAAAAAATAAGAATACCAATTGTTGACACCCCTAACCATGTATTTTTTCAAATTGTAGAAGATCAGATATATTTATCCCTTACATAGATTTAACAACCCCTTAATGTGATACCCGAAACACCAGTTGGTAACTACTATGAACCTGATGATTTTTAATCTGAAGAGGAAGGGTCTAACTCAGATCGCTTAGGTTCTGAATTAGAGGACATGGAGGATAATAATGATAATAATGGAGAAGGGGGAAATAAACCTCAATACAATCAACCATGGTTGGACAGAGATTCTCTGGAAATCCCAGGATGAGTGCATAACCTACCCAGACATCGATAAAATGTACTTCCTAAATTTGATCCTACAACCTCCGGATTGCCTGAGAACCATATTATGAAGTTCATATTATCTATAAGATTGATGAATGTGCAAAATGAAGATGTAGTGTGCAGGATTTTTCCTTATACCTTTGAAACTTCAGCCTCGACTTGGTATTTCAACCTACCAGTTGGTTCCATAACTAGTTGGACAAAGTTTCAAAATGATTTCTTGGACACATTTTCTGAAGAAACTACCACATGAGCTTTAATGGTTGAAACTTTCACTACCACTATGAGTCCAAAAGAAAAGGCTATATATTTCAACCAAAGGTTCACCACCATTTTTAACAAATTCCAACCCGAGGCTAAACCTACCCAGAAGTTGCAAATTGAAGTATATGCTAATGCTCTCCTAGATTTTATTTCCATGTTCGTAAAAAGGGATTCCAAACATACTCTAGCCAAAACAATTGAAGAAGATGAAACGATTTAATTTCAAATGAAAGGGTGAAAATAAGGTTAGATATCATTAATAAAAAAGGAAACACAACCCCTACCTAAGAGAGGACTTTTGTTAACAAGACCCCCGATAAAAAAAATAGAACAAGGTCCTGATAAAGAAGGAGGGGATCTAGAAAACCTACAGTGGATGATAAAAAAAACTCTCCAATGAGATCGTAGATATGAAAAGGAGTGTTGGGGAGGGAAACCAAAATCAAAGACCTTATAAACCCTTTTTTAAAAGAAATCCACCCTTCAAATCTATATAAACTCCCCCAGCTAACCTAAACGTCAACTTAGGGAACATAGCATCTGACTCTTTATTCACATATCACCAAGAAAACCATTCAAAAATAGACTTCCCTCAATGGGTGCATGCTATGAATATAATGTCTAATCGATTCCTAGATGAATGATCTCTAACCAAAGCACCCAATACCTCTGTTGGGCTCTAAATATGTCCTAAAAACAACCTCAGTCTGACATTAATTTATCAACTGAGGATTCGAATTTTCTTTCAAGATTGTCAGCAAAGTCTATGCAAATAGTCGTAGAGGTTTAAATCGTGTAGATAGTTCAACTACAACAAATCTGATTATATCTAAATTACTGCAATAATCAAGTTCTTCACGCATTAACTACAAACTCTGAAACTAATAACTCAATCAACAAAATTATAGTCTGAACAATATCACTCCATGAATCAAAGCATCAATCAATTTACAGAATTCATTCATCTATCTAAGAAACAACAATTTAGTCTATGAAAACACTTAATGAGTCAATCTCTCAATGATTAATCAATCTATTGGAAAGGAACAATGATCTACTGAATAAGAAGGAACAACAAATGTGAATTAAACGAAAGGAACAACAAATGTGAATTTGATGAAAGGAACAACAAATGAAAATTTAAATGAAAGGAATTCACAAGAGATAAATTGACAACAAATAAAAATGGAACAACAATCGATAATCTTCAAATGGAACATCTACTCTTCTGCAAATGGAACAACACAACCAATTCATAAAAGAATCAATACATTAACGACTATATATTAACTATTGTTGGATATCCTTTATTCTCTAGTCAATCTTCTCGACCCATCTGTTAAGCCCTAATATTGGCTCATTACCCCTTAATTGGGGAATATTATATTAGTAATTTTATTTTATTTATGTCGGCTTTAGGCCATTAGTTGTAATTATACCTCCTAGTCTCCTATATATACCAAGGAGACATTTTCATTTTGAATCATCTTGTATTTGAACATTTAAGTGGGGTAAAAGGAGGTCGCCCCCTCAAAAATGCTTATTATCTGAAATTATCTCTTTTTCAAGGCGTTGAGTACTTTTCTAAAGTTTTTCTATGCTATATTGATATTTGGTTCTTAACATATGCTATCAGAGCTCAAGGTCTTGGGGTTTCACTGCTACATCTGAGACACCTTAGAATTTTTGCTATAAATTGTTTTCTGCAACATTTCAGAAGGAATGGCTTGGAGGATATTTATTAGATATCTCAAGGTATGTTGGGTTCAAAATTCAGCTCCTGAGGCATTATACTTTCAGAGATAAAGCCTGTACAACATAGGGTTCTGGAATCATCCTGAACTGAGTCATTGCAGAATTTGCGCTATAAAAACTTTTATGTAACGTTTCAGACCCTGAACTCTGGAAGATATTTACAAAAATTATTAAGGTATTTCCAACGAAGCCTCTAAAACTATCGACCCTCCTGGTAAACCATAAGGCAACACGGTATAGAGAATGCACTGTGTAGTCTCACCCGAGATAGCTTTAAATGGGTGGTTGTAAGACTCAGGTGTTTACAGCCTAGGATTGAGTATGAGATAGGGTTTTTTTAACTAGATCCATGCACTACTAACTATGAAGGTAATCTACCTATTCCTCACTAGTACATATTTCCCTTCCACTGGTTACTTCCTGAGTAGCATATTCGTGTTCCATAACAATGTAGTAACTCATTTATTAAGTATAACAATAATTGCTAGAAGAAAGTAAAGAGATGCATACATTCATCACATTACATGGTTATTACTGTGGTTCACCCCCTCCTAGGCTACGTCCACAAATATTTGGCTCTTGGCTCTTTTATTATGGAAGTTTTGCATTTCCGGCACTATGCGCTTACAATTCCCCTCTTATGGGTAAGATTTATATGAGGTGAACTAGATCGCACCAGGCTCCTCAGCCTGCGATCTAATCCCTGGGATCTACCCTTTTCCTTCTTCCCTAGCTCAAAATCTTACAAAAATAGTTCATACAGTCAACATTGCATAACGCATCCACTCATGCATAACTATAGTAAAAGACATGATAACAATACTAACACCCCAAGCTAATACACAACTTTTCAACACAAAGCAGTCAAACCCCTACATGATACCTATGTATCTATATTTATACATTTCAGGCTCTTCATACATTTACAAAGAATTACCAAAACCCTAACCCTACCAATGTTAGGTCTTCCTCCCACACGCATGTGTTGTTCTTCCTCTAGTTGTCCCTTTCCTTGTGCACGCTTTCTTGCATGCGCACATGTTGTTATTTCTCCTATTGTTACTTCCATTTTTGCACACTTTATTTCCCATGATAATCCTTCTTTCTACTTCATCATGGTGCCAACATGCCCCCAATACTAACATGTGACTCATCCCGATTCACTTAATCTTTCTGAGTTGTCTCGATCTCCTCGATGATCGTCTATAACATTTCCTTCAGCTCTACTACTTTTGTCAGTGCCTGCGTTGTCTTCTCCTTAATGGTATCCATGACCTGAACTACCACTTTGTCACTCAGTAATCCTGCACATTCTGTCTATTTCTATGTTATCTGTCTTCTAGCTCCTTCTTCCTATGCAAGTACTTCTGCTACCCATTCGTGCAATGGTTCTATTTGAGCCTGACGCTCTTGTTTCTGTGTTTGTGTCGTGAAATTTTTTTCCTGCATCTTCTTCAGCTCTTGCATCCCCTTGACATGTTCTGGGATTGCTATGGTCTTTTGCCTCTGTTTGAGTTCTTGGATCGCTGCATTGATCCTTTCCTCTTCCGTGTCCCAGCATTGGACTTGTGGATCCTCCTCTAGTCTTTTCCAAAGTTGTGTTTCTTTATCGAACAATTATGTTGTTGTGCTAACTTGGTGCTCTATATCTTGCAATTGTGTCATTGCTTCTTGCTTCCTTTGCTCCTTTACTTCCGGTGGATTTGTTGGTGTGATATGTTCTCGGAGACCCTCGATCTCCTTCTGATATCGATCAATTTCCTATGCAATCTGGTCGATCTTTTCTGTGGCTGGGAATTCTTTTCCTTGCATAGTTCTTGGGAGTTTCCAAAAAAATTATCCCACTCTTCGTTCCAGTTCTTTCCTGCATTCTCTCTCCTCCTAATTTTCAGATTTAGCCTGCTCACAATCTTTTTCTAGTGCTTCCCGCTTCTTTCTTTCTTTCTATAGCTCGACTAAGTTTTTATGTTCCCAAGATTGCATCACGTGGTTGATGCTAACCTACAATTTGTATAGTGCCCTTGATGGCATCCGCGTCAACACCAATTGGATGTGGTCCAAATCCTTTAGTGGTGTCTGTCCCATGATTTCGTCCATTTGCAGCATGCTAGGTTTTATGTAGACCATTGCATGGGTGTGTGGAATTGGAAGGACTTGATCTTGTTCTTCTACCTCCACTCTTTTGTTGGTCTATGTTGTCGACAAATCTATGCCTCTGCTGCTACTTGCTCTCTGGGCCTCCTCGAGTGTCCTGAGGAGCTATCCCCTTTCTGCCAACTCTTTTTGCAGTTTATCCCTATGATGTGTTACGTGATAGAAGTCTTCTGGTAGACAGTCCTGGACTATTCTGACGATCATTTCTCCATCATACTCAGTGATCATATAGTCTAGTGATGCTCTTTGCGCCTTTGATTTCTTGTGCGCCTATTGCCTGTACATCTAGTCTCTTATTTCCCCCTAGTTCCTGTGTGATGGGATTTGGGGTGGTCTCCTATGCTCCCTTAGCTTGTTTCGGTTTTCCGTTGGTCACTTTTTGCCCCTTCTAGGTTCCTATCTTCTTTGACCCTTTTTCTGCCTGAGCCGGGTTGTTTTGGCCCATCCTTGGTTTCTTGGGCACTAGGATTTGCAGAGGCTGTGTTTCTGCTTGTGTTTCCTCTCCTTCTATTGTTCTTTCTGGTATGTCTCAGGGAATGGATGGGATTCTCCATTCATCAGGCCATTCACTAATGACCATGTTGATGTCACCCTCTGTGATGCAATAGTGCATCTATAGCCATTGTTTATTTGGATCCTTCCTTGGTTGTATCCACATGGCTTGACTTGTAGCCCAGAAGTTAGCAATGTCCTCATATCGCGTGACAGCCTCTGGTGTTATCCTCCATGATCAATTGATAGCTTCATGTATGACCCATAGGTATGCTTCAAATACAATTCCATTCTCCCTCTTATTCCTGGCATGTGGTCCGAATTTTAGTAATAGATATATTGCTCCCACTGGTTGCAGTCTAATACAAACACATTACATACTTTGTTTCCCACCATCCCATGAAGACTATGAGGGTGAGTAGCCATGAGTAATGAAATTATGTACCAAGGTACTGTGCATCCTTGCAGTCCACTTGGAACAAGTTTAATAGATAAGGTGACTAGCTCACAGAGGTATCTTATGCACACTGAGTTGCAACTACAATGACTCCTGCTAGTACTTCATCTTTGCAACATTTTCTTAACAATTTACAGGCTAAAATATTTGTGCACAATTGTGTCACTGAATTGTTGATATATTTGATTATAATGCCTCTTGTGCCCCTGGAGGTACCATATTTCTTCTTCATTTCCTCTGCTAACGCTTTCTCCTTGGATTTATTGTCCAAAATCAGTGCGGGATCCATGCCCCAGTTGGGTAGTCTAGTTATCTACGCAATAAGCTCAACAGTTATGGGGATGGGTTTGTCTAGCCATATATTCCCTCCGTGTGTGACTGCTAACAGTTGCTTGACACATGTTGTTGCATACTATCCTCTGCCAAAATGTGGAAGTTTGAGAAAACCTAAAATTCTTCTGTCCAGTCTAGCTTCCCACTGATGTGGTTGGCTGATCATTTCTCCAAGTTGGTTTACCACTATGTTATGCATAAAAACCCTCAGTGAAAGTTTTGAGTACTTGGATTCGTATGATATGTCATGGTCGAGATACTTGATCTTCCCTACGTGACCCAGTAGTTGCGGATCTACCTATACCCCATCTGGTATGCATGGTAGCACAATTTCTGTTGTCGATTTCTTGTGAGGTGAGATTGGTATCTGAACTCTATCTTCCTACTATAGTGGTTGGTTAGAAGTTCCCGCAACTCCTGATTTCTCCCCTGTAAGCCACTCTTGCCAAGTCGAGTTAGTTCCAACGGTCTCCTTTGTTGGTTGACCTAGGCTGGGTACCTATGACTTGTCTGATTGCACTGTTGCTCCTAGATTCTGTGTCATTCTGTTAACTTCCACGGCTTCTTCAGTGTTCTCTGATTGCACTTCCTATTGGATCTCCACTTCCTCGTTCTGAGGCTCATGCATCGCTGCTGGCATATCCTCTTTCATGGCCTCTACTTGTGACTACTGAATCTCTTCTAGTATCGGTGTAGAGTTCACCAATATCATCTCTGGGGATGGGATCTCATCGATATCCACGATCTCTGGCTGATCCTACTTGTTTTCTTCCAGTAGTCCTCGTGACCTAGTTTGAACCCTAGTCGATCTGGCTGTCTGGCATGGTTTTGTGGGCTTCGGTGGTGCCATAGTGGTGACTGTCTAATGTTTGTTGAGTTTGAATGAGTTCGGTGAGCTCTGTGGTCTCGCTCTATTCATTCTGGTTGTTGTTGCTCTCTCTTTCTTTTCCTTTAATGAGTAGACTAATTGCTTCCATGCTTGCATGTTGTATGGGCTTTTCATGAAGCTTGTCGAGGACGCTTCCACCATGATGCGATTAATGCACCATAACTTTGGGTTCAATGCATATGTGAAAGTTTTGTACTTTCCATTACGCTTGATTTGTTGTTTCCATTTGGCATGTTTAATGTGATGTTCCATTAGTCCTTGTCATGCTTTAATTTCGCTTAGTGTTGTCCTATCATACTACTTTTTTCGACTTTTCATTTCCCGCTCATTTTTATTTGGTATGTAACCATTGTCCTTCCCTTTGATGAATTCATGTTTCGAACATCATGTGGTTTTTCTATCTCTGACGTGCTTCGCGCTTTTCATTTTTATTTTTTTAATTTATTTATTTTTTACTGCACGGTGGGTGGTCGACTGTCCTTATACAGTTTCAGTCGGCTCCCGTTGATCATTCCTCTGAGGTCTGTGCCTACTAAATCTATTAACTATACATCTCCTCCATCTGTTACATATTTTACCTCTTATGGTCCTAACCAATGCATTCTCATCTTTCTTGGGTGCTGAAATGATTTGTTGTCATAGAGAAATACTACATCCCCTTCCTTGAACGTCTTCTTCTTGATGTGTCGATCGTGCCAAGATTTGTCTCTAGCCTTCTACACTTGTTGATGGAATCCTTCCAGGATTTGGTCTTCCTCCATTGAAAATAGTTGATTCAGTCTTTCCTATATTTCACCTCATTCGGTCATTTGTGTGATAGCTGCTACGTGTAAGCTGGGTACTAAAAATTCTAATGGAACTACTGCTTCTTGGTCGTAGACTAGTTTGAATGGTGTGTGCCCTGTCAACCTTTTTCATGTCATCCTATACGCCCATAATACTAATGATACTTTGAGGTCCCAATTGTCTATGTTGACGTTACAGATCTTTGTTAGTGTGTTCTCGAGAATTTTGTTGAAGGCTTCTACTGTGTCATTTGCCTGTGGATGATATGGTGTGCTCTTCTGATCATGAACTTCAAACTCTTCTAGCATTGCACAAATGGTGTTGTTTATGAAGTGTGTGCCTTGGTCACTCATCAAAACTCTTGGGCACCCGAATCTGGTGATTACTTGTTCAAATAAGAAGTGTGCAGTTGTCTTTGCACTACAGTCTTTTACTAGTGCGACTTTCGCCCATCTTGTTAGGTATTCCTTCGCGGTGATGATGTAGCTTGCCCCTGTTCTTTTGGCTGGTGGGTTAATTGGTCCTACAAAGTCTATTTCCCATTTATCAAATTCCTTTAATGTCACTTGCAGTCGTAATGGCATCTCATCCCTTTTGTTGTGTTTTCCTACCCTTTGATAGACATCGCATCTCTGACAATACTCTTTCGAGTCTCTGTGGATCGTTGGACACCATAATCCTACATGGAATACCTTATGCGTGGTATATTTTCCTACATAATTCCCTCCTACATCCCCTCATGGGCTTCTACTAAAATTCTTCGTCATTCATGCTCTAACATGTACCTTCACAAGATGCTATCCATGCCCATTTTATATAGATGTCCTGCAATCAGTTGATAGTCGGCCGCATGGAATACCATATTCTTTTTTTGCACAATGGTATATTCATGCAACACAGTACCTGTAGTCAAGTACTGAATGATATCTATGAAGTATTCATTAGAAATCTGTACTGAGAATAATTGTGCATCCGAAAAGTTGTCTTCCAAATTCGTAGGTTCTTCTCCATTTGTGACCTGTGATGGGTGGTCAGGTCCTGCATTTAGTTTTCCTGGTTTGACTATTACTTCGAAGTCAAATTATTGAAATAACAATAACCATTGACAGATTCTCCCCCCCAACACTGGCTTGTTGACTAGGTATTTCAGGGCTGAGTGATATATAAACATCTTAAAAAAAATTCCTAATAGGTAATGTTTGAACGTCTGTAGTGCGTAAACCATAGCTAGGCCTTCTCTTTTTGTCGTGTTGTAATTTTGTTCCGAGTCTGATAATTTTCTACTTGTGAACACTATCGGGTGATCGAAGTCTCCTACTCTTGGTTGCTCTAAGATAGCTCCAAGTTATATTGCTGATGCATCTACATGAACATGGAGTGTCTTTTCCCAGTCTGGAAATACTAAAATTGGTGCAGTAACCATCTTTTCCTTTAATGTATTCAGACCATGTTGGCACTCATCATTCCATTGATACTTTGTATCCTTACTTAACATCTTTTCCATTGGTGTTTTGATCTGCGCATATCCTTTGATGAATTTCCTGCAGTATCCAATGTGTCGTAACGTTGCTCTTAACTGGCATACTATTTTTGGTGCTGGTAAGTTCACAATGACTGCAATATTTTTTGGATCCACTAGTAAGCCTTGTTTTCATACTATGTGGCCCAATAGTATCCCAAACGATGTTCCAAATATGCATTTCTTGATACTCAGTGATATCTAGCATTGTTTGCATCGTTCCAACATTAGTCGTAACACTTCCACATGGTGTTTAAATAGATTGTAAACTATCCAATCATCCAGGAATACTTTGAGAAACTGATGGATGAATTCCTTAAACACTGCAATAACCACTCTGGAGAATATGGTGGGTGCATTATTTATTCCAAACGGCATGACTGTGTACTGATAAGATCCCCATTATGTCGCAAACGTGGTCTTGTGTATATCCTCCTGTGCTATCTTAATCTAATGGTAGCCTGAGAATTCATCAGTGAATGAGTAAGCTTCGTGTCCCCCCACATTCTCTAACACTTCATCCGTAAATGGTGTAGGGAATGGGTCGTGAAGGCATGCATCATTCAACTTCCTCAAGTAGACGCATATCTTGATCCCTCTTCCTTGTTTCTTGTCCTATACTACCATCGGGATTATCCATTCTAATTCCTCAACTAGTTCGATGGTTGTCGACTTTGAGCATCCTATCGATCTCATCTTTAACTTTCTGTTTATATATGGGGTTCAGTCTGTAAGGTCATTGTTTAATGGGTCTCACTTCGGATCTAAGTGGTATCTTCATTTCTCCTAATTCTCTAGCTATACCCTTCATATCTGTAAATCTTGTAGGAAAAAGGTCGTTATATTCACGCAACAATTATGTGATGCTTTCTAAGGTCTAATCATCCCAGTAATCTCCAATGCTGGCTATTTTGGGTTGGTCGACGGTTTTGATGTTAACCTTCTTTATCTTGATTGGTGTGAAAATGACTTCTGATTTATGGGTGGTCCTTCCACATCTCTTTCACCTTCAACTTATTCAATTTGAATATCGCGTGGGTCATATTATTCCGGTGCTTCCTCCTGTACATGGTAACATGATAGTAGTTGATCAGGAGATCAAAATTTGCTCAATTTTCAAAGTGCTCGGATTGAGACGAAAATAGTGCCATTGCGTCCATCTCGTTTTCCTGATTCCGGCGGTATATTTATTTTCGCGAATGGAGTCCGTATGGAGGAGATATCGCGATTTTACCACCGAGTCAAAAAGGTCAAAGTTGGGTGCTGACTGTACCTATCCGTACAGTCTGTACGGCCACGTGGAGGGCCGTACCTTTTGCTGACTTGGTAGAGGGATGATGTGGCGATTTCTGGTTGGATGTTGGTTGTCCAATGGAATGATGACACGTGTCATTTGCAGCGAATTAAAGTTGGACACGTGGCCCAATCCCTTGGCTCCACGTGTCACTATTTTATTGGCTAATTTGGTTATGTGTAAAAATTTTGGAGAGCCTGCAGGGTTCGACCCCGGGACCTCTCTCATAGCAAAGTCTTAACACATATGCACTAACCAATACTCCCGCCTTTTGTTCCTTGTTATAAAGCCTATTCATATATATTTAAGTTTGGGTTTCGTACTATGGAGAAAGGGGGGGCGGGCCGGAGCTTACGCCCCGACCCACGGTTTTGCTGTCACATATATATATGACCGTATGTTTAAACATGGTGGGTTTGAAATATAGTCCATGGACTATATTACATATGTAACATTGTAATATGGCGTGTTTTCATATATGTATTGTTTTATATACATTGTAATGTATTCATATATGTGTGTTGCGTGGTTTGGAACCCGCGACCTATAAAACTTTGCGCGCGGGATTATATTATGTTATATGTTGTTTAATCCGCGTGGGTTGAGTCCATTGGCACGGTTTTACAATGGGCCAACGACTTTTGCGCCCATCCTATGGTTGTATGGGCATATGACCAAATGCCGAGGCGGTTGGGGGCTGGAGGCGCCCTAACCGTCCTACGGTTTGCACCGTTGGTGCGGTTGCGCCCGGTGCCAGGTTATAACGCGCATTGGGAGCATGTTCCAGGTACATGTGTGCAAAGGTGCATATTGTAGAACTAGAGACAGCAAAGAAGGAGGGAAGACTTCAAGGAGGCTATCTTCTTCATTTTTCGACCGTTTCAGGTGCCGTCAGAGTCTAGACAGGGGTTTTGGCACGCTGCGGAGCCATTGGAGCAGTCATTTTGTTGATTTGAGCACTGTAAGACTTTTTTTTAAGCACTTTGAGCAATTTAATATAAAAGATCCATTTGGAGGCTGGACCAGGAGATGTAGCCCGGAGTGGGGTGAACTCCTTTATCAAGTTGTTGTGTTTAAGTCTTATGTTCAATGATTTATGATGCTGTCTATGCTTATTTCTACATAAGTAATCATTTAATATGTGTTGCAAATTGATCATGTTGCATTAAACACATAACATTTCACTTGCAAATTAATTTAATCAAGTTTATCAAGTCTTCGTCATATTTTTAGATCAAGTTGGTAT
>ML778333.1:804533-862317 GCA_009831015.1 Picea engelmannii
TGGGGTTAAAAACACAAGTACATCATAAGCCTTACACACTTAAATGGATAAGCAATCATCATCAAATGCACATAACAAAACAGTGCACAATCAAATTTTCAATTTCATCTAAGTATGTGGACGAGGTAACATGTGATGTAGTGTCCTTAAATGAATGTGGAATAGTCTTACGTAGTCCATACTTATATGATCATAAGGAAATCTTCTACATGACAAAGAATCAATATCAATTAACCAAAGAAGGTCAAGATTATGTGGTTCATGCTCATCATGTTAAGGAAAATAAAACACTTCAAATAATGGAACAATTAAAGAAGGCAGTGAAAGCAAGAAACAAACCAATAATTGTTTCAAATGAAGTAATCGATCTTAAGCAAGAACAAGAAATGATTGTTGAATGGAAAATCAATCATAGGATGCTTCAAGATAAGCTCATGTTGTGCAAATATTATAAGTATATCAGTTCATTTGCAGTCATGTTTTTGATACTATCATTAGTAATGTTATCTACATGGATGATAGTGGCATCAGTAAAATGTGAAATGGCTAACAATATGCTATCAGTTGTCATGATTGTGTTATAGTTGATCTTGATGAGACAGGTGCACAGGACAGAGTTCAGAGACAGAGGACAAGTTAGGTGGCCTATCCCGAGCTTGTTGACTAGTCAGTAACCTTTTCGAGACCAAAAGGTCCTTAGTGGGGAGGTGTGATCCAAAATCGGATCCAGGAGGCTTCTAGATCCAGAAAAAGCTCAAAAATGAAAGTTCTCGGAATCAAACGAAACCAAATCCATTGTGATCGATGTGTCACGCTGATTTTGGCCATATATTTACTTTCTCAAACAGACATCGTATGCGAGAGTTATCACATGCTAATCAGATTCCCAAATAGTTAAAAAGTCAACAGGTCAACTAACAAAAGTCAATGATGATGTCAGCATGAAGTCCAACTGATGTCATCATCCTAACATCAACAAAGTGACATGTGGAAGCACAGGTAGCAGGGTGATTAGACAGTGACAGGGACCAACGCAACATTGACAAGTGGAAGTTGAGGACCAACGAAAGGGCGCCATGTGGCCCAGACATGGGCTACCACATGGCACCCCATCACTAGTTTGAATGGAAAAATTTTGTGGAGTTCATGGGTCTAGATCCCATGACCTATTGTAGGAGGCAAGAGCTTTAGTAATAGATCCAATTGCCAACACACCCACTCATTTATTTGAGTTTTAAAACCCACTTTACAATATCTAAAGTGTATGTATTAATGTATGGGCAGAAGGGGTTTGGGGATAAGCCCCAACCCATGGTTTATTATATGGCATGTGACCACAGTGGCTAAGGGTGCGGGCACCAGAGCATAACCACCAGCATGCAGTTGTTAGCACCTTCCACCAATCTTTTCAGGGGCCATGGATAAGGGCGCACCCTCTGCCATAAGACCTGAGTTGTGATACCTAGCGCAAAAAGAATGGGGGATAAGCCCTCGATTTCGAGGCTACAATTTTGATACCCCATGTGACCTGGACTGGCAGGTACCTTTGTGCATTCACAGTGGTGGCTTGTGTTAAGCCCAAGACCCATGAATTGTTCCATACGACCAGGTATTTTCGAAGGAGAGGCCAACGCACAGCCCCTAAAGGGATGGTGCTTATCCTTATGACTTCATATGACCCTATTTTAAGTGCACACACTGGGTATAACCCATATATTTTTGGATAAGTGAGTTTTATTATAATGTTTTTGGATTTTAAATTGATTTTTGGCCCGTAATAAGAGGATTTTTTCCATTTTGGGGGATATTGGGCTCTTTTTGAGCCCAGATTTTGGGAGGAAGTTGGGGAATATTAACCAACTTCATACCTATAAAAACTAGGCATGTTTGATGCCATGGAGGAGATTCATATCAGAGTTATTCTGAAGCAAAGCCAAGCCAAAGCCATTTTTATGCATGGAAGTTGTTGAGGAGCAAATGCTTGCGGGCCATTTCTAGGAGCTACACTCAATATTTTTCAGTGTCGTCAGTTGTGTTGGATTTTTGAGGTTGAGAAGAACACAGTGAGACCAGTATGAGATCCATTTGATGTACTTTTTTTTTACTTTGAAAGCATTGAAGAATTAATAAAGAAGCCTTCCCCACTAAGACAAAGGCATGGAGACGAAGGCAATTTTGTGTCGAACTCTGTTATCACTTCTCTTTTTATGGTTTGTTGTTCTTATTGCTTCATTTCATATATATAAATTCTTTTATGGCTGATATATATTCTCTCATATTCATCCTCTTTCATTAGCTTCTTAAATGGTTAATAAACACATTCAGAAATAACTCAACCACAGTGATTAAAAGATCTTTTCGGATCAATGATCTTCTTAATTATCTTCAGTTAACAACAATTGTCCATTTCTGCATAAAATAAAATAAAATCAAACCAAAGTTCTAAAAATATCTAATATCATTTAATATTATTTCCTAAGAGCTTTTAACCATTTTCTTCTGTAATTACTTCAAATTAATAGAAAATTCAATAGAGTATATCACAAACCAAACTAACAAGGAGAATATTTATACCTTTTTCGCAACCCAACATACCCCCCATCTTACCTTTTTTCATGTCCTCGTGAAACAAGAGATTTTATATGAAAAGAAGTGATATTGAAGGGTGGAGAGGTCTCTCCTCTAGGTCTCTGGAACCCATGCTTACCTTTAATCTCTTCAAAAGAAACATCTTCCCTTTTCTTACAAATTTCATAAACACTCTGATAACCCTCTGGAGGATACCAAATAATGGGGGGACTATACCTACATCCAATCCAGGAAGGCCCTTCTTCCATGATCATTTTGGCATACCTCTCTAACCTGAGAGAAGTTGCTTGAAAATTCCTGAAACCAAACAATTCCATGTTCTTGACTTCATTTGAAGAGACACTCCATCTTAACTTGGCAGCATAAAAGGATTCTTATTTAATTTCTCTAAAACATCCCTGAATGTACAACATGTCTATGGATGGGAGCTAAATATTCCACAACCTTCTCGCTCTTCATGAATGCTTTATGTTTCATAATGGTATCAAAGGGTTTAGGAGGTTCCCCTCTGATCCATAGGTCTAGTCCATTCTCTCTTTTCATGAATACCTTATGTGCTTTGTCCCACCTAAGTTGATTTTTGGAAAAAGACAAAAATGCCTGAAATTGGATATCCTCAGTGAATGGATTGGGGTTCTCATCTCTGTTTTCTTCTAGAATGAAATTGTGAAGATATAGTTCACACAAAAATTATTGTACTACATCCTCTTGTTCTTTAAAACATGAAACAAAATTAGAGACAATGGTAAACTCAGAAGGTGTGCCTGCCCTAATGGATTTTAATTTTAATAACAAATAACGTTCTAATAGAAATAGGGAATAATTAGTAGCGGGGGCCATGCAAGCTAATATATCAGAATAAATAGAGAAAACATTTTTTATTTTCTCCAAAGCTCCATCAAGATGACCCTACACCTATGTAACATGTCGTCACTGATTTAGAAACTCCAAATGAACCCTCGTCGATAGAGTTCCCTGATTTAGGAAACTACTCCTATGATTTTGATTTCGGTAATTTCGCTCGTCACTTCTATGAAATACCTCCCACTCAAAAATCTGAAATGACCTTTCAAGAAGACTTACCAGAAGCCACAGGATAAATAATCCTCTATCACAATTCTCTGACAGGAGTAATAGACAAGGAGGATGAAAGTGAAAAAATAGATAGACATGAAGAAGTTAGTAATTTCCCCCCACAAATTTAGACGTTGTACTTTGATGGATCTAAATTGCAAGAAGGGTCAGGAGCAGGATGTATCCTCATTGACCCAAAGGGGAAACATAACTTCTTGTCCTACAAATTAGAATTTGAATGCACTAATAACACTGTTGAATATGAAGCTCTGGTTCAGGGACTAAAGAAATCCATCAATCTAAATGTCAAGGAATTGTAAGTTTTTGGAGACTATGAAATTATCATTAGGCAAGTGAAGAATACTATCCATTGCAATTCACCTCACTTAAGAAATTACCAGGAAGAGGTGCAAAGAGTAATAGACAATTTTGAGGCCTTCAACATCACTGTTGTTCCTAGGAAGCAAAATACCCTTGTTGATGCTCTAGCCACTGTGACCTCAAGATTATATCCTTTAGAAGACTATGAAGCCTCGAGATTCATAGTGGAATTGCTCTACAAACCTTCAGTACCACAAACATTTCTAACTGGAAAGTCTTTGAGGGGGATGAACAAATTGTAGATTTCCTGAATAATTAGGAAAATTTTAGGGATTTGGCCATTGATGATGAAATATTCCAAGAAATACTCACATAATCAAATCTCCATGAAAAGAAGAAAAACAAATATCACTCTAATGAAAAACCAAAGTTTCATACGATACCAAAAGGAGTGTCCAATATGGAGAACCATTTTTACCTAAGGGGAAGATTTAGAGGTCCAACGAATGCAAAAACATGCAGCTCATATCCTATATATAAAAATATAAAACTAGGAACCCCTGAGAACCCCAAGAATGTCAATTTAGGTAAGACAGTGTCCAAGGAAGACATGAAATCTTATCTCAAACTCTTTAAAGGATATCAAGATGTATATGCTTGTTCCTACCAAGAATTGAAAACTTATGATACTCGCATTGTCCAACACACAATATCGTTAAAGTTTGGAGTAAAACCCTTCCAAAAAAATATTAGTAAGTACCACCCATCTCTGGAACCTCTGATGTATCAAGAGCTGAAGAAATTATTGTATGCCAAGATTATCTTTCAAGTAATACACTTTGCATGGGTAGCCAATATGGTACCTGTCAGAAAGAAGTCTAGGGAGATTCATTTGTGTGTTGATTTCAAAAACCTTAACAGAGCATCAAAAAAGGATAATTATCTAGTCCCACCCATGGAACAACTTCTGCAAACAGTATCCAACTCTGAAATATTTTCCCTCCTAGACGGTTTCTTAGGATATAACCAGGTCCTATTTTCCTAAAATGATCGATTAAAAACTACCTTTCAGACCAAGTGGGGAACCTTTTCTTATAAATGCATGCCCTTCATTTTGATTAACACACGAGAAACCTTCCATAGGTCCATGGACATGGATTTTTGGGGATTAATTAACAAGTGTGTGGTAATCTATTTAGATGACATAATAGTGTATACAAAAAACAAGGAAGACCACATTCAAGATTTGATTCATATTTTTGAAAGGTGTAGGAAGTATATAATATCATTAAACCCTAAGAAAACCATCTTTGGTGTAGAGGAAGGAAAACTATTAGGTCATATAATATCTTAAGGAGGAATTATAATTGACTGTGGCGGATAAAAACAATAGCTCAACTCCCCTTGCCTCACAATATAAAGGCCATGCAATCCTTCTTTGGGAAAATCAACTTTGTGAGAAAATTTACTCTTGACTTCGTTGAAACTGTTAAACCTTTACAAAAAATTATTCACAAAGATGCAGAGTTTAAATGGGATGAATAAAGGAAATGATCTTTTAACAACATCAAAACTTCAATATCACAAGCACCAGTACTACGAAGCCCTGATTTCAACAAATATTTATTCCTTTATACATTTTATTTCGACCAATCCTTGGCTGCAGTACTTACCTAGAAGGATGATGAAAACAATGATGCATCGGTATCATTTATGAGAACTAACCTTCAAGGAGCGGAACTGAACTATCTGACTATAGACAAACATGCTTACACAGTTTATAAAGCGGTCAAACATTTCAGATCCTATATCCTGAAGAATCACACTAAATTCATAGTCCCTCACCCGGCAGTTAGATATTTGTTCACCCAACAAGAAATGGGAGAAAGGAGGGGAAATTGCATGGCAGTCATTCAGGAATTTGATCTAGACATAAAAACTGCCAAAATAGTCATGGGTCAAGGATTATGTAGACTGACTACTGAGGCCCAATATCTGGTCAACGCATAAGACTTTGTTTGGGAAGACGAGTTGTCATTGTGGTGCAACAAAGACTTATATGTACCTCCCAGGAAAGAATCCTGGTATGGAAACTTGTCTTATCTCCTGCATCATGGAACTTGTCCAAAAAACCTAAACCCTAGAGAAAGGAGAGCTCTCAGGTTAAAGTCCGCTCAATATTGCCTCATAAATTATTTTCTTTCCTGTGTAAACTATGATGGAGTACTCCTTATATGTATTGAACATTATGATGTATAAAATGTACTGAAAGAACTCCATCATGGCCTAGCAAGTGGACATTTTGCAGGAGAAACCATGACTCACAAAATATTGAGGGATGGGTATTGTTGGCCTACTATGTTTAGGGATGCTCATGGATATGCCAAGAAATGTAAATATGGTCAACTGAGCGCTAATAGTGAAAAGAGAGTATCCATTCCACTCCATTCGGTGACTATATCCATACCATTCGAGCAATGGGGAATAGACGTCATATGAGAAATTACTCCCAATTCTTTGAAACAACATAAATATATCTTGACTACTACGGATTATTTTATGAGATCGATGGACGCTATCCATCTCACGCATGTTAATGAAAAGGTAGTAATACAATTTTTAGAACAACAACTGATAACAAGGTTTGGATTACCCTGCATCCTCGTTTTTGATAATGTTTCCTACTTTTATTCCACACGCTTGACAAAATTTTCCCTTCATAAGGGGATCATAATAAGATACTCTGCAAACTACTATCCGTAAGTGAATGAGGTAGTAGAGACAACTAATAAAAACCTGGTGAGAATTTTAAAAAAGAAAGTTGTTGAAAATTAGAGGAATTGGAATAATTTACTTCATAATTCCCTATGGGTCGATAGAGTAACACCTAAGGAATCCATAGGAAACTCTTCGTACTTTCTGGTATATGGGCAAGAAGCCATTCTTCCAAATGGATTGTATATTCCATCTTTTCATCTTTCCTAGGAATCAAGAGGTCGTCCCTCATCCACTCTAAAAGAAAGGATTGATACCCTTCTCATGCTAGATGAAGAAAGAGAAAAGGCTAAAGTTAAGTTCATTGCTCATCAATAGGTAGTTAAAATATGGTTCAACAAACATAAGGCCAAATAAAAAAAAATTGAGGTAGGGGACCTAGTCTTGAAGTGGGATAAAGTAAACGAGTCCAAAGTAAAACACTCAAAGTTCCAAAATCTATGGCTTAGACCTTTTCAAGTGGCTGAGAATATCAAGGAAGACACACACTGATTACAGAATCTGAGGGGGGAATCTGACACCCTCCCGGTGAATGTCCAGGCCTTAAAACAATACTTCTCCTAAAAAAAAAAAAGTGTCTTTTTTATCCTTTGTTTGAGTTTATGTTTCTTTTCGCATACATTTTGATCAGGATGAGTGTGTGGGTTGAGGGAAGATCGACTTTGAACTCCTTTTTATTTATTTATTTTTCTTGTTATCTTCTTTTAATTAAGTTGTGTTCCGTAAAACAATGGTTGATTTTAATAAATATTGTGAAGCAGACTCTGCTCCTGACCCACACTTATATCCTCCTCTCTGACTCACTCTCGGTATTTATGCCAAAAAAATATGATCCATAAAAGAGTCTAAAGTCCGAGAAGGTATGCACATAACTCTGTTGGGGCTATGGATGCTCGTTGGAAGTGGATCAAGGTCTGTGATGTCGGGGTGACTCCGTTGGGGCTATGGATGCTCATTGCCAGTGGAGAAACACCATAAGAAAAGTATGATAGCTAAATGGCCTCACGCTAATGGACACCCTATCTGGCTCTTGTCTAGAAAGGACATGGATTGAGGTTAAAAGGAAAGAGGGTGTAAAATCTATACCACATAGGAAGATCTGGATTTGCGAACCCGGAAAATTGTTTACACATTGATAGAAAAGGTTCTCTTGAAAAGGAATAGAATAAATCTGGATGGTTTCTCAACCAATTTGTACAGGCTAAGCATGAGGGAAGGAGCAAAGATTTTGTTTTTTCCTAGAGAATCGCCATTTTTTGATCACTCAAAAAACCCTAAAAGTGTTGTGAATTTTTATTTTGGGTACCACTTTGTCTTTTCTGAATTTAGTCAATTGTGCAGGGATCAATGAGTTTTTCTTATTTTTATGTTCTAATCATCGATCACATTCGGTTTGGTTTGGAATTGTTGAACAGATTGATATTTTCTCTAAGTAAACCTAGAATTTAGACTAAGTGTACGCAACTTAAAATTTGAGCCAGGCACCCATCATCGGCATTGACGAAATCCAAGAGGAAAAATTCCCATGTAACAATGATAATCGTCGATCTCTGATCGTTGATGCATAATTGAAATCAGATAAATGGGAGGAAGAGCACATCGATCATTGATTCTGGCCTGCGAAAAAGTTTTCTAAAAAATCGTCGATATACCATCGACATCGATGAACCAAAAATTTATACCGTTGACATAGGAAACCAAACTTGTTGAGCATCGATCATCGATATACCATCAGCATCAGTGAATATGGGAAAGGAAATGTCAGCCCATGTCAAAAGGAAAATCCATGATGCCAAAAAGAAACTCTCCTCACACCCCTCCTGCCTCATTTCCCCTATACCTTCTTGAAAATCATTCCCCTTCTGGTTGGTTGAGTCAATTTCCCAGTACTAAATGACTTGGTTTTCCATCATTAGCTTTCTTTATTGATTCTTTGCGCAATTTTTTTTTGTTTTCTTGAAGGATAATTGCATGTCGTGATTTGGTTTGAAATACTTGTGATCATGTTTTCCATTGATTGAGAATGCAACAGGTCCACCAAGTATTTTTTGTGCACAGGAGACATCTAGTACCACCAAGTCCTTTGTATGCACTGTAAGCTTCCGCAAGAAAGACATAGCAGTTCAGAGCAATCCATTTTGGGTGTAGATTTCAATCTAAACAGACAAATCAAATATTCAATGTTCGAGATCTAACAGTCAATGCAAATCAATGACTCTCATGCATGAGAAGTCTCAAACTCATGCGAGGTTTAATCAAAGATTTACACAAACTTCACTACGTGACTCCGACGCCGAAATGTCTGAGCTCATCTTTGTCGAAAACTCCTTAATTCTGAATCGTCGCATCACTTCGCAAGATCAACCATCTGAGAGATCTCCACACTTAGCACTCAAAAAACTATCGAATGACAAAACACCAGAGCCACATGGAATTCATTAGTTGAGACATCTGTCATTCATCAGTGGAGACACATGGAACTCATTTTAGACACCTTTGGTTACGTCATCTTCCCATTTATGGGTGATACGTGTCACCCTTATTTCTATGACACGTTAGTAGTATGAAATTAGACTGCCACGTCAGATCTGGAGGATCAACCATCCTAGAGGTTTTACTTCAATAAGAGAACAAATCATCGAAATGTCAAAGATTCGAAGTTCAGAAGAGGACGACATGTGGAATCCATTGGTCACTGACACATGGTACTCATTTCAAGTCATTTGGGTTACGTCATCCACTATTATGGGTGACATGTGTCACTCTCTTTCATGAGGACATGTCAGTGAAAGTGATTTCATGTGGAAACATCAGATCCAGGAGATCACCACTATGAAAGATTTCAATTCATAGCAACACAGACACTCCTGAACCATGAAGAGCCATATTCTCGAACTCTTGAAGGATTTGATGGTAAAAATGTCTTAATATCGAACCAATTAGTAATAATCATGAATTAATGACTCCAATATATTGTCACTTTGGGAGATTCCAACCTAGAGCGAATGCAAATGACCGAAGTGACGAAGAGTCAAAGACACATGGCACTCTTCTATCATGACACGTGGAATCCATTAGTTGAGACACGTGGCATTCATCAGTTGAGACACATGGAACTTATTTTAAGCACATTTGGGTTGTCATCTATACTATTTCAAGTGACACGTGTCACCCTCCTTTCTGTGACACGTCAGCAATATGACATCATATTGCCACATCAGATTCGGGAGATCATCCTACAGGGGATTTCCAAGCACAACATTCAAAAATAACTCATGAACCCCGAAGAGTCGTAGTCCTGAAGTCTTGAAATGATGAAGGTTAAAGGCAATATTGGGTTAATAAGTAACTAGAGTTGGTTACTGACTCTGAGAGTTTTTTACTCCGGAGGATATGTACACTATGAGCTCTAAAGCCCCTGAACGTCATATTTCCTTAGTGTCTCATCCACATTTATTGCACATTTTGAAATGTTTAAAAGGGTGTGCCAAACTGGGAATGGATAAAATACTTGTTCAGACTATAGAAATAATATCAGAGACTCTGTAAAATGCTAGATGACTTGATTCTTTCCTCCAGGGGAAAATTGGGGGAAAAACACTGCCAACATTGAACTATCTCCTACTAGCCTCCAACAACGCGTTGCATACCAATTATCGATACAGAATATAGTTCTGTCACTCCCAGTAATTTCCTTCCAAATCATGGTTCAACCCTGCATGCGCATCAGTCTAGCTTCAATGCTAGTAGCAGTTTTTAATTGTTTAATTGCAAAACTCTTTTTCAGACATAATAAGTGTTTTTTTTTTTCTGGTAAGAACCAATCCTTTTTGTTAAGTCAAGTTTGGAGTATTCATTAACATACACCAGCAGTGTGTTTTAGTTAAGTTAATAAGTTGTTTTACATCCGATGTGTAGAGCTAAGCCTTAGTTCCACACTGATCGACAGCCTCCACATCTATGATAAATAGGAATCTTTTGTATATTAGAGAGGGTCGATAGTTTTGGAGAGAAAGACTTTTTCTGAAATTTTGTAAGAGAACTATTTCTGTGCAAGTTATTTTAATTAAGAAGTTTTTTTTAGAACCAAAGACACTTCTTTCATCTAAGGCGTGAATGTGATTAGACCAAGGGGGATTATCTCTATCTTCGTATTCAATATTTGTTGTTGTATTGAGTAAGAGTTATTGTATATTTTATTTAAAGTTATCTTATAATGTTACAATAATTCTTTTCTTCTAGTTGATGAATAGAAATAGACTGTGTTAACCTGTGATTGATAATAGAGCATTTAAAATTACTTTTTTTTGCGCTAACTTTTTTTCACGTATATGTTTTCTTTCTATAACTGTTATCTCAGAAAATGTTGAATATCTACTAATCAAAATGGTATTAATTCTTGTTTGAAGTAGTTTATATCTTCTTCATCTGCATGTTAAGGTATAAAGGTTATCCTGCAATCCATCCTTCCCCCAACACATAGTTAGCTTGCCTTTGTCATATAGTTTAAAGATCTATATTTCTTTTGTTATAAATGTTAGAAAAGAACCAAAAAGAGAATTGTGTATCCTGAGGAAAGGCTTAACAAAAAAAACATAGATGTCAATCATAATTAAATCCCATTGCTAATTCCATCCATATCACGAATCTAGAGAACCTTACCACTCATCAAATGCTTACAAGTCTAATTGGGACTCTTAAGCGAGTTTGGTTCCTGCTGTTGAGTTAAAGGGATCCTGAACCCCTCAAAAAGGATCAATCCTTTCTAGGATTTCAAATGGCCCACAATAACGAGCTGGCAACTTGGAACAATTTCCCAATTTCATAGAACTTGTGTTGGCCTTCACTTTCAAGAATACATGATCGCCTACGCTGAATTCCCTATAAATTCTACCCTTATCGGCATAGCTTTTATGCCTGTCTTGAGCATCCTTTAAATTATGATTTATTTTTGACATCTTCTCTTCCATTTCCCTAAGCAACTCCATCCCAACAACTACTCTATCTACTGGGTTGTCCCATCTTACAGGTGTGTTGCACTTTTTTCCATAAAGTGCCTCAAATGGGCTCATCTTCAGAGATTCTTGGTACCCATTGTTGTAATAAAATTCTACCAATTGTAGATAGTCTTCCCATTTTGATGTTTTATCCATCACATACATCCTCAACATATCTTCAATCACTTGTTTCACCCTCTATGTTTTCCCATCAAATTTTGGATGATAAGTTGTTCTAAAATTCAGATTTGTTCCAAATCCTTTAAATAAATCTGTCCATAACTTTGAGGTAAATTGTGGGTCTCTGTTAGACACAATTGTCTTGGGTATACCATGCAATCAAGCTAATTCCCTCATATAAACATCAGCAACGTTAGTTGCCTTGTGAGTGAGCTTCACTAGAATGGAATGGGCAACTTTAGTAAGCGTGTCCACAACTACCATGATAGAATCATGTTGTGTGTTTGTTATGGGCAGCTTGGTGATGAAATCCATTTTCACTACTTCCCACTTCCATTCAGGAATTGGTAATCGCTGCAGCAAACTATTTGGGTTCCTATGCTCAGCCTTGACCTTTTGATGCTCCCAACATTTGACAATGTACTCAGCAATTTATTTCTTCATGCTTGACCAATAATATTGGCTATTTATAGTTGTAATAGTTTTTTGATACCCTGGGTTCCCATCATAAGGAACATCATGCATTTCCATCAGTATCAAAATTTTCAATTCTTGAGAATTGGGTACATAAATCTTGTTTCTGTACATGAGAATTTCATCAATTCCCATATTGTAATCTTCAATTTTCTGTTGCAAATTACCTTGTTATTTTTCCACTAATTCCATGTAATGCAAATCTGATATTGTATCCTCTGAGATTATCCCATCAAATTATATTGACACATGTTGATGGTTGTAGCATGCAACTCATGCACTCTCCTACTGAGTGGATCATCCACCTTGTTCTCTTTGTTTTTTATATCCTTTATATCAAAGTCATACTCATTGAGAAATTCCAACTATCTGTTATGCATAGAATTTAAAGTTGGCTAATCAAATAAATATTTCAGACCATTATGGTCTGTCCTCAACTCAAACCTTTTTACCATGAGGTAGTGTCTCCACTTATTAAAGGCATGCACTATTTTCGTTGTTATCACACTAAGTCGCCTTGGGTCTCTTAGATTATTTTCGTTAAAAAAAAAAAATTAAAAAAAAAAAACCTTATATTCTTATTTTCTCTTTAAAATGAATTTCTCATCCATTAAATGTTATTTATGATAGGAACCCTTAGGATGAATAAACCTTTGAGTCATAGCTCATATGTTGATCAACAATTCAATTTTTGGTCCTTAAACCCTTATGAGCTCATGGTCTATTCTTTATGTCCCCTCTCGTGATTCATCCCTAGGTTGATACCTCCCATGACCAGGCTGATGTGACACACCTCTCTCATTACGCATGACCTTGCATGCATACCTCATCATCCCCACTCACCTGTCCAATCATTTTTTGATTTGGAGAACGCGGCCCACTCAGCAGGCATTTCTGTAGTGCCTGTCATGATTATCATGCACCCACTCCAAGTCATGATTGCCATGATTGATACCTTAACCCTTGTTTTCAGTGCTTGAAGTTAGTTGAAATGTTTTCAAAATATCTTGCATTTATGATCCTTGGTAACGGTTTCTAAATTTGAAAAGTTCAGCAGTGATGCACTGCATAAGTTTGCCAATTCAGTTTAGACGATCGCTTGTCCACTAAATCCGATGCTGTGAGAGATTTCAGGGCCAAATTTTACTCAATCTCATCCTAAGTTCACGCTGAGGAGCTCAATAGTTGTCAACTTCACAGGTATCCTGTGAAACCTCCTTCACGTATTAATTTTCATAGGATATTTGTGCTCAGGTTTCGGTTTGCTAAGCTTGGAGGGTAGTATGGGAGCCATATTTGCATTCCTGTAAACATCTTCACTTGTATCCATAGTCTGATTATTGTGTTTAGTCATAGCCTTTGAAAGTCACAGGCCTAAAGTAACCCATCCTCTGTGTATGTGTTGTGTTATGCAGAGGCACTGCTCAAACCTCTATGATTATCCTTTGCTTCTTTTCATCCTGTACGAAGAGTCAGTTCAGAATTACTTCCTCATAGTCTACACTCTGAAAACCTGTATGAGCCTGAAAGTTCATTTCTCATAGCCAAGTTCATTTTCTAAGCACTGTTAATTTGGAGGGCCATCCTTGTTCTTTTGAGACTTAAATTGAAGTTTTATGGTCAATATCACCCCTTACAGCCTCTTAACAACCCTCTTTCTGAATCATGGAGACCCCTCAATCGAAGAAGAACACAAAGGTGGCAAGATAGTTCAAATAGAACCTATGGACATGTGCCTTTTTGACACAGAACCCATGGAAAGGGAAATGTTTCGAAGAGCAGGATGCCTCTCTTGCTGCCAGAACATGCAGAGAGGCCACTCAGAAGTAGCAAAACAATTTTTACTAAATTTTGATGGAAAGAAAACTAGAGTTGGAGATTTGGAATTTGAGGTGACTGAAGCCTCCATCTAAGCTACAACAAGGATTCCCATTTCAGGAGAAAATTGGTTCAAGGCCATGGTATTGAGTTCTCCTTTCGTTAAACATATTTTCAAGCCTGAATACCAAGCCAATGATTTATCTAAGAATGTGCCAAGGAATCAGTTGATTGACCAGTTTGACAGAATGTTGAAAATCATACAGAGATATTTTAGTTGTGAAGGGAGATTTAACACCCTGTACCATTACCACATAAGGTTGTTGTTGCATTTTACTGGTAAGGTTCAGATGAATATTCCATATTACCTACTAAGAAGTATAGGTAAAATGGAAGATAGGGTGCAAGCCAAATCCAAGGATGTGGACTCTAGTCTTTTCCACTCTGGACTTATCAGGATGCTTATCTCTAAAGAGTTGGGAAAGAAAGAGATCTCCTGGGAGAATTTTTTGGTCTCTTCTCACTTTAAGTTGGACCCAACACCTACCCCCAAACAGAAATTGTAGGCTCTTCGTCACTTACCAATACTAAAATAGGGATCAGCAAGAAGAGAAAGGGCAGAGCCCCCATTTCAGAGATCAATAAGCAGGTCAAAGAAGCTGAGGAGGAGGTCTGTCCTTCCCCACATAGATATTTCTCACCACCACCTCCACTAGGGTTAGAAGAAGTTCCATCTTCTAACAAGGTGACATCAAAAAAAGAGAAGAAGTTTCTCTTTCCCTCTCCTTCTCCAACAGCTGAAATCAAAGGTAAAATACCTTTCACCAGGTCATCAATTCCTAAGGGGGATTTCAAAGGACAACCTTTACAAGAAACCCCTGTATAGAAAATCAAGGGTAAAGGTACCAAAAGGCCTTTGGATAGGGAAGATGAAATCCCTGTGAAGGATTGTAAAAAACCCATGAAAAATAAAGAAAAGGTTGTTGTGCAAGAGAAGATGCATAAAGGAAAAGGTTTTGAGAAGATTGATGAAACATGCAAGGAAACTCTTGTACAAATGGAAGAAAAGGATGAGAATAATCCTGTTGAGACTGCACATGTCCCCAACCCCCTTGGTAGCCAGACCTACAAAAGACTTATTAAACATCTTAGGGATGCAAGGAGAGAAATAGCTCATCTCAAAGCAGAAGACATGGTCCACTTGGCTCAGATGAATGAGCTCATGACTGGATACAACCATACCCTAGACTTGGAAAGGTTTGTAGTGAGAAAGGCTCTGCCTCTTCTTAAACAACTGAAGAATCTTTATAGACAGAACAGGGGTTTCCAGGCTCAGAATAGGAAGCTAAAGGCAGAATGGAAGCATTTCCAATATGAAGTAACCCAAAATAATTTGCAGGTGTTGGTTGAGGCTTCCATTGAAGATGAAAAACTAGTAGCTAAGGAGAGCACAACTATACTGAAGAAGCCTACCAGTGCAAAGAAGAAGAAGTCTATTGAGTTAGTTGAAGACAATGTTTCCACCAGGAAGAGTGTGAGGCTAAGTGTTAAAATGACAAAGTAGTTGGTAGTGGTAAACCCCATTTTTGAAAGTTGTTCCTTCTTGGGAAAGTTAACTGATATGCACATATTAATTTTTTCCACCTATACAGGCCTCTAGGGGTTTAGCTATATGAATTTTGGAATTTTTTCCATGTACTAGTTTCACTCTGTGGTAAAAGCACCTAAGTAAATTGATTTGTCATCATGGAAGGACACAAACAGCTCTACACACGTTTAGGAGTCAAAGACAATGCATTTTGGCATAGCTATCTAAACCCTTATGCAAATGCAACGTAAGTGGTGCTGCATAAAGGCGCTGCGTAATATTTTACGGAATGCAGAATTGTTACATAGGTGCTACCCACAGGCATTGCGTAATATCTTACAGAGAGAAGTTTTACACATAGGCGCTACTCAATTTTTCAATAGAGGACAAAGGTAGCCACAGACATGCAACACAGGGGCACTATCTTCTCTCCTTGTTCCATTCTAGGGGTGATACATAGAATTGCTACCCAAGGGAGTAGCCAGCAAACACCAGGGATCTAGGAAGACTTAGCCAACAGTTTTGGATAAGTTAATAATGGGATAAATGACAGAATTAGCAGTTGGTGTGAAGGGGAGAACTACAAGATCCAAAGAGACACATGGAAAAATAGGAGTTGAGCAACAAAAGAGGATCAAAGCAATTAGAAGCATGATTGGGTTTAGTCACCAACACTTCCCTGTTTTATAGCATAGGCTGTTATCTTAGTTGTTAGAATAAATAAATGTTCTGATATTTTTAAGGAAAAGAGGCCAGCTCGTACCTCCAAATGTTGCCTCCCTTTCTTGTTATAAATAGGTAGATGAATTTCTTTAATGGGTTTGGATGGTAGAGCAAGGCTCCCAAGAAACTGTAATATTTTTTATAAAGTGACTGTGATCTAGTATGTACTGGACTGAAGACTTTTTGACTAATAGAAATCAACTCCTATTTCGGACTATTTGCTTCTAATGCTAAATGTTCATATTTGAATGCTTCATATGGATGACTTTGGTAATGATATGATGGATGTTTGATCATTTTATTGTCATGGTGTTTATTTATCTCCTTAGTTTCTAATTTCAAGAAGATCTTGTTTTAAGAAACTTTCTTTCTTTGGGATTTTGTGGACCTGATGTTTGCAGTAGCTCTTACATTCTTATCATTCAAGTCTTCCTTCTATCCATATTTACTCCCAAACTACTGGTTGAAATTAGCCAAGACCTTATTTGTTATTACATGTTAGCCATGTTTCTGAGTGAGGATATTATCATTCCGATTTTTTCCATTCGACCTTTCAAAAAACACTCATACTTTTAGATATCATATGATGGGTACTAGGCTTACCTTCCCTGCAATCAGAAGGTGACTCCTAGTTCTAACAGCTGGCAACTCCAAATCATGAGTGGCATAGTGTATTTCATGCTCCTTCAACTTCCTTGATTCATAACATACAACATATCCATTCTGACTAAGGACTCCACCAAGTCCTTCTTTACATGCGTCTGTACATACAATGAATTCTTCATTTGGATCTGCAATCCTTAGAATTGGAGCACTGGTTAATAATTGCTTCAAGTGCTATAAGCTCTTTTCACACTCCAATGAAAACTAGAAATTCACTCCCTTCTTTTGCAAGGATGTAATTGGGTGTGCAATCTTTGAGAATCCTGCAATAAATATTTTGTAATAGCCAGTGAGACCCATGAAGGATCTGACTTCTGTCACATTCCTAGGCATTGACCATCCTTTAATGGACTCAATATTTTTAGGATCCACTACGATCCCTTCCTCAGATATGACATGCCCCAAATAATGAAAATAGTTCTGATAAATTGAGCACTTGCTCCATTTGGCATAAAATTGATGCTCTCTTAACACTTGTAATACCATATTCAAGTGCTTCTCATGTTCCTCTTCCGACTTGTAATATATAAGGATGTCATGCAAAAAGACAATGAAAAACTTATCTAAATACTTTCTAAAAAAACTATTCATTAAACACATGAAGACAGATGGTTCATTTGATAACCCAAATGGCACCACAGTGAAATCATAATGCCCATACCTTATTCTGATAGTAGACTTGTTGATGTCTTCATCTTTAATTCTTACCTGATGATAAACAGATCTGAGATCAATCTTTGAGAATATTTTTGCGTTCTTCAACTGATCAAAGAGGGCTTCGATCCTTGGCAAAGGATACTTATTAGTGACTTTGTTCAACTTCCTAAAGTCAATACACAATCTTAATGTCTCATCCTTCTTCTTCATAAATAAAATTGGGGAACCCCAAGGTGACACACTTGGGTATATGTATCCCTTCTTCAAAACATATTCAAGATGCATTTGTAACTCCTTCAGTTTTGGTGTACTCATCCTGTAAGGAGTCTTTGATATTGGAGTTGCTCCAGGCATCAAATTTACAGAGAAATAAATATATGTTTTATGAGGTAATCCTAGTATTTATTTAAACACATCCTCAAACTCCTTTACGACTACATAATCTTCAACATTTGACACCTTGTCCCTAGGTGTTTCTTTCATATGGGCTGCAAATATTTGACAACCCTTTCTGTAACACTTCTTCAGCTACATTGTTGAGATTTCTCTGACAACTACTACCCTGCGAATTTCTTTGACTTTCCTTAGGTTCCCTTCCTCATATAGGCAAGTAAATGTCTTGTTATGACAGTCCAAATGGTGTTGTTCCAACCAATCCATCCCAATTATACAGTCGGCCCATTCATGTCCACTGTACATGACTTAACCAACTCATTAAATTTTCTCTTGGCTTCAGTAGCTAGTTGCACCAACCAAGATTTCCATGCTTGATTCTTGGAAAATGCAATCTTTCCACCACCTTAGAATCTATATAACTATGACTAGATCCTGAATCAATTAAAATTGCAATGGTTTGGTTTTTTATCATACCTTCCACTTCAATCACGTGGGATTGAAATTGTTCTTGCTTGTTGTCTAGGGCTGCATAGATCATTGGTACATTTCTGCCCATGTCCTCCATTGTTTCTACATTGTGAACAACTCTCATTGTTTCACTTTTGTGAGGACAATATCTATACAAATGATCTCCTTCACAACCCCAACATTGAATGGGAGGTTGCCTTGTCATTTTCCCACTTGTCTCAATCACTCTGGGCTCTCTAGAAGTTGGTTGTCCCTGAGGACTATTTCTAAAGAAAGGTGGCTTATTCCCTTCCTCCTCTATTCCATATTGAACTTCTTCTTGTCTTACCAATATTTTTGGAAATTTGGATTTCCTTTTTGTTGATCATATAGGCATTTATCTCACCTTATGGTCTCTTCCAATGTCTTGGGATTATCATATTGAATCTTGTCACTGATGAAAGATGGAATCCCACTCAAATACCTCTTAATATTAATGGTCTCATCCTTGATGAAGGATACATACTTCAACAGTTCCAAAAACCTTCTTTCATACTCATCGATGGTCATACTTCCAAGATTGAGTTCAAAGAACTCTTTAATTTTCTTGTCATAGTATCTCTTAGTCAAGTATTTATTTTCAAAACACTTCTTGAATTCCTTCCAAGTAACATGTTTCTCTTTGATGTGATGCACCTGCACAAGTTGATCCCACCACATGGATGCCTTTCCTTTAAGCTGGTAGATGTCAATTATTCCTTCTGTATGAGAAGAATAATTATGCAATTGAAAATATTTTCTCATGCCTAGCAGCCATGTCTTGACATCTTCATCCTTCTTGTGCTCACCGTGAAATGTAGGAGGTTTTATTTTGTTCATTTATCCTCGCAGTTCATCCACCCCAGACCTCTTCTGATGCTTCCTGGTAGGGGATGAATTGGAGAATTTGGGCACTTTCCTACTGGAATGCCTTAGGGAGAGATGGTGATGTCTGCTAGCACTTCTTGATCTTCCTTTCTCATCAGAAGACCTATGACTTCCAGATTTGCTTGAGCCATTCTCCTTAACAAAATTATTTTCAATTCTATCTAGGCTCTGCATTAACTTCATTTTGAATTCTTCCTATTGCTCCTTGGATTTCATAAGCCTTTCATTATCATCCTTGTGAATTTGGACATCTTTCCGCAAATTTCTAATGGTTTCTGCCATATTCAAATTTTCATCCTTTCCATCTCCATGTCCATTGGAGTTTGTTCCTTATTTACCCAAATGGACATCCATTCCTCTGATCTCATATTCCTGACTGTAAGCCCCCTTTATCTCTTCCATCCCTCTACACTCTGTCTTGATCCAGGTCTGATCTAGATGTTGTTAACTCTGTGAAAAGTGCAGCCAACAAAACTTTGTCATGCTAACTAACTCAACAATTTCATGAAGAATATGAACCATTCTAGTTCAATAACACATCTGACTTATTTCTTCTGATTTTATGAGAAATTGAGTGTTCATATCAATATTTTGGGTGAATAGTTATGTTCTACTGTCCAAGATATTTCCAACGTCTACTCCCTTTCTCAATTATGAGTTTTGAGCAGGAAGTTATGAATATTTGAAAATTGTCTTACCTAGAAGGTAATCTCTGTACAAATGTTCTTCTTATTCAAAGTCAAATTGGCTATTGGACCCATGTTGGATCCTCTCATAAGGTACACATGCCTTCTTTACATATTTAGGTGCAGGTCTACACAAATCAGAACCCCACAGATTCCTTCTTCTAGCCCCCTTCTTTCTTTGAAAACATCAATTCAGGCACTAGACCCCTTTTGTTTCCACTGAAGTCGCATAGGACCAAGGGAAATGACCAAGATCTTAGCTTATGTGCACTTATCTGGAAATTTCGGAGTTTGGGGCTTTAGAACTTCAGGCTTCGAAGGTTCTTACTACATCATACCTTATTTCTCCCAAACGCTAAACTGACGAATCCTTACATAGTACCTCTTCAAAGCTTCGGGGTTTCGCTACTTTGGAGCTTCAAGACTTCAGAACTTCGGGCTTCAGGACTTTGGGCTTTGAAACTTCGGAATTTGGGAGTTCCACAAAATCCACACATTGTTCCCTCCAAACGTCGAAATGGAGAATTTTCCATAGAATCTCTTCAGAGCTTCATGCTTCGGAGGTTCTCTCGTCAATATACACACATTTCCCCGAACGTTGAATTGGAGAACTCCTGAAGTCTTCACTAGAAACCATGCACCAGGGGGAACCATGTGGAAAAAAATAAGGAGTGGACACGTGGCCCTATCTGACGGGTGACACATGTCATATACTAACTGGCACGAACTATCTTTGAAAAGCATGGAACACAATGACACATGGAAAGCATCAAGTGTGTCTGTGTCACCCTAGGTGACGTCAACATGCCACGTCACTCTGGTGCTTCGTGAATTCAGAACTTCAGAACTTCGGGATTCAGAGGTTCTTCTACAACATCTTTTTAAAATCCCAAACACTGAACTTCCGAACAGGTCCATGTCACTCTAGGTGACGTCATCATGCCACATCATTCCGACATTCCAGGACTTCGGCACTTAAAGATTCGAAAGATTCTACACCCACATACTTTATAACTCCTGAATGTCGAACTTCTGAACAATTGTTTCCTGGAGCTTCGGTCCTTCAAGGCTCCGGGACGTCGAAACTTTCTATGCCAGAGCACGTCAAAACACCCGAACGCCAAACTTATGAACATGCTAATCTGTGGACATGTGTCTCTGATTAAGGGATGATCCGGATTGGTTTCGGACTTTGGAAATTCAGGAAACTCTTCCTTTCGTGCAACCACAAACACATTTCCCTGAATTGTTGAACTACTAAACTACTCAGGGAATCCAATGGTCCACCTTCTCCCAAACGATCTACAGTGTAGAACCACTCCAGAACTTCAGAGCTTCGGAACTCCGGGGCTACAGGAGAATTCTCCACACTACACCAAAAATATCCTGAACATCGAATTCTCGAATACTTTCTAATCTGTGGACACATGTCCTCAAAAACGAACGGTCAAGATTAGCTCCAGACTTCGGGACTTCAAGGAAAACTTCTCCAAGTGACACAAGGACTAAAAAAAAAAAAATACCGAATGCTGAAAATTTGATAATTTGTAGCCACACGTCCTAGACAACGGATAATCTTTATTTACTCCATAGTTCAGAACTTCGGGAGATTTCCCTCCTAGTAGCTTAAGGACTCACTTCTCCTGGAGTGTCGAACCTCTGAACTACCATGATATCTACGACTCACATTCGCCCATGTGCAGATCTGACGACTAGGATTTGATCTTCACCACTGTGCCTCACCTCCTGATCCATTCTTGATCTAATGGCTCAAATATGTCTTTGGAAAAATCCAATGGTCAAGAACTTATCCCAATGATTTACGTCATAGATCCAATTTGGAACTTCAGAGCTTCAGGGATTTTACCTCCTTTTAATCAAATACTTAAAATTTGTCGAAGCAAAGAAGTTTGAAGGACTTGAGGGGTTAACAATTGCACTACTTCTCTAGATCCGACGGTTTTGAGGGAACTATCTTCTCCCGAACAAATCCAATGGCCCAAATTTAAACTTCGTGGCCCAAAACCACAGTTGTTTTGGTTTCCCTCCTCTATTGTCTTTCTTGAACTGCTGCACCTTCTCATCTTTCATACATAGGTAAGGCGCTCTCAGCACCCTCTTGGCATTCATGGACGTTCTAAAACTTCGATTTTGTCCATTTCGACAACAATTCCCTCTGAAACTTTTTCTTCAATTTCACTTACACAACCCATCCAGACTTAGTGTTGAAAATTGGAACTCTGCTACCATATTGTGACATCCCCAACCACCCAAGCTGGGGACTGCCACATTTAGAAATTCTCATGTTTCTGATATTAAAAAATATGCATACCCAGCCATAGTCCCGCTGGGATATGGCACACATAAACTCTTGTGGAACTTCATACATATAAAACTTAACAGACAATTACATTCTGCTAATACACAAATTAATGCGGAAATAATAGTAAGCCTATACATACAACATATACAGGAAAAACTCATAAATATAAGACATGTACAAATACACAACATGCAAATGAACACATAATTGATACTTATCTTTTTAAAGAAGACCACCAACTATGTGTAGACCTTCCACAAACCTCCTAGCCTTAGACCACGCTGCTCATCACTCTCAGCAGTGGGTCACCCCCGAGCTGGGACTAAACTCCACTCGGGTAAAGGGATTCCTAGGCTAGGCAGAGACAACTGAAATTTTCATAGTCAATAGGAAGGATTTATTCCCAGGAGAAAACTCACACTAATAGCCTATAGCCTCTCATTCCCCACATGTCTGTCCCACCCCAGGAAGTGTGCCCCTTCTCTTCTCAATAGTCTTTTGGCTACCCCACTTCCCTTCTAGGGATTCAACAACAGATTGGACAAGAATTATCAGAGTACTATAGTTGTCGTTGGGATCCCTTTAGGAAAATCACTTCCCCAACAACCTCTTTCACCCAGAGAGAGTTCCTTACATGCATGACAACCTGCTTCTTCAATCCACAGGCCTGACAATCACCCTCTTCTTCAAACCATAGGCCTGACAACCTTCTTCTTAGTCCATATCCTTAGTCAATTATGTAACGGTGATGGTAGTAGCAAATCTCGAGTATAGAATAGATGATGCCAACAACAACAAACCATTAAGGCACGGTACAGGCTCAGGAAAAGTACAGGTGTGTTGTGCTTCAAAGGAAAAGTACAGGATAGCTCAAGGTGCCTACTAGTTCCATAGGTGCATGCAAGTTGCAAGGGTCGACGATGGAGGCAATGGCTCCATGCATGAGCGCTTGAGTGAATGGGGAAAGGATGGAAAAATAGATTATTTTCCCCCACCTATATTTGCATGCATCATGATTGACACATGGCTCTCTTGGAGCTCATTTCTCAACACTTGGGATTCATTCACGCTTCCATGAGACTTAGGATAAAGCAATTATCCTCACCAGCGTTTAGGAAAAAATAATATAATATTCCTTTTGAGATAAGCCCTCTACTTTATCCCCTTTCCTAGGCTCTTATCCCTCCCTTTTCCTTCCTAGTGGAGCTGAGTCCCCCATACTCTTTTATCGTGGTCGGTCTACACACAACGATGTATTGTATTAATGATATGAGTGTTTACAAATACAAAAATAGGCTCACTGGCCTTAAGCATCTACACTCTTCGGCCTAATTATCACATAATCCTCCTAGGTTATAATCACTTGGCTCACCAACCTATAAAACATGTTTACAATTCAGTTGGGGCTTGGCCTTGGGGTGTTACACATTCCTAATAAGGTATTACATCGATATGCTCTTTACATGCTACATAGATACAGTACATACAAATCATATACTCCATCCCATGGAGACACTAAGTACAAGCTCAAACATTTCAAGGACCAACACATTAAATTACATCCTAGACTCACTAAAAAAGTGTGGCTCACATTAACATATGGTCATGAGTCTGTTTTATTCAACACAATTCACACAGTCCACCTTATTTGTCCACAATAATTTTGTTGCTTTTGCACTTCTGCCATTGTCACCAACTTCCCTTGGACTAAACTCTCTGTTGTTATCCAGACCAACATCTATGTTCTTCCTACTTATCATTCCAACTAAAACTTATGTTTTCCATCAAATCATGGTTTCTCCAATGACAACAATGCAACTCACTTATATCACAAAACCAAAAAAATGTTCATGCTCCTCCATTCATGTATAGAATTGTCAAACTCATACCAGTTGGGAACCAACCATACCTTTGGGCTAGACATTGGTACCATGATTGTAAAGATTGACCAATTGGCCATACAAGTCAATCTTACATCAATTCATCAAACAATTTACCATCAATACACAATTAGAGGTAACATATAATTAAACTTTCCTTTCCAACTACCACACCCTTTACCACTGACTAGGTAATAATTTTGCATCACAAAATATTTCCAAGCATTTCTTTAACTCATCAACAAGAGATAAAATCATCTTCCTCCTCTACATTTGTTCACATGTTTGGATTTCATCTGCATCTTTGACCTTTGGACCTTCACCTGCGATTTGTTAGGGTAGTTAATTCTAACAAAACCACTACATTCATATTGAGCTAGCTACACTCACTGCAAATTCTTCTAATTCCAAAACATTCATTGGTACTTCTTTGGAGTTTCCACACTTTAAAGGAAATTGTCAAATTAGTCAACTCTAACAATGCATCCACATATTGAGTTGACTAGACTGAGCGTGTTTATCTTTACAAACTCCAAATAAATTCAAAGAACACTTTTAATTTTACCATTGCCAAGGAATTTTACTGTCACGTTTACTGTTTCTCTATTAGCATCTATGTTTCCCTTCCTTCTCCAAAGGTTATATCAACTTGTTTAACAAAACAATTCAAAATGTCTGGCTACAATCAAAATTGTGTAACCTGATTGTAGGCAAACTTCCCTTCACTTAAGATTTTCATGAAGTATCTAGTTCAAAATCAAAGCTATGACGTGGGAAACATGAGATCCAAAACCTCCAATGGATCCTTCCTCCACTGTCAATAGGATCTCTTACTCTTTGGCCAACCATTTGATCAAATCTCCATCCAAAGGATTGCAGAAATAAGCATCTGCAATGGTGACTGATATGTCTCCTTCTTCATTTAGCATTTTTTCCAGCTACAAGATAGTTTTGTATTATGGTACCAAACCCTAGAATCGCAACTCGGGTGCCTTTTACCAGAATGCACCCTCTGCTGATCTCAAGTGGAGGACCTTTGTTATTCAGGGGAAAAGTTGACAAGCCTACTCCGTTTCCCCTTGGGAACCCGAAACAGTTGGATTGATCGTCATTTGTCGCAACAGTTGAAACCATGTGCATTAGTTCTATCTCGTCGGATGGATCCATAACAACCATGTTTGGCAAGCAGGCCATATGCTTATAGAGTTACTACCCCTCCGATGCGTGGACCTTCTTTCCTTCTCTTCAATTCCACTCGAACTCTGTTCGATTCCTTTGGCAGTTTGGTCCAGGTTACTTCGTCAATGTTCTGTGATTTTCTCTACTCAGGACTCCCTCCATGATCGCACCCTTCTTCACGCTCGTGCTCTTCTCTGCTCGCGGCTTGGCGCACAAGTTCTCTGCACACTTCACGCATAGGTTATCTCCATGCTCACGACTTTCTCTTTCGCTGTTCTCTTTTATAATGATCGGATCTCTCTTCTACAGTGGTCGACTCTCTCTTCACACATGTACAGCTTCTTCCATACTGTCAGGCCTCGTACGTAGTAGCACTTAATTGTTGGGGCGACATCCATCGTTCAACAATCATTCACATAGGTCGAGACATCTTCACACAGTTAATAAATAATCTACTCCTCTTCACACATTCACTACGTACACAGATAGATTCATTCCCCATGGCGTTTCCATCTATCAATAACATAGCAGAACCATATCCAACTCTATTTTTGAGCTTCTTCCAATCGAAAAGCAACTCTTTGCTCCAACCGATTGTGATGATTTCTTCTACGGACGCTGACCTCATTTGGCCGGCTGTGTTGTATGGGCTCACCGGTCAACAATTCTCACACAGAATCCAAGTAGCTTCCTTGAGTAGCAACGTGTAGAGACATGCTCCTTAGCCACCCATGAGCTCCTCCTTACAACGGGTAGACCCCTTCGGTGGCTTCACTTGTGAAATGATGGGTCTCCCTTCTTGGTGATGGACAAACAATCTAATTCACACATTTAGACTATTTACTCTACTCTCCTAAGTTAACCTCTTCTCAGTTTCCATTTTCATGCACCCTCCTATGAGGGAGTCAAGTCCGGTCCCGCTCAAATATCATGAAAGGAAATTCAAGATAGAAAAACTACCTTGATCTCAGAGTCTACTTCTTTGAGCAAATATCTCATCCTCACACTATTGTAGTAAGCATGTAGTTGGAGAGAATATATAATCTCCCCAACCAGAGAATTGTATTTTTTGTCCCAAATTTGTTCTTTCTTCTTATGAGGATGTGTTGTTAACTTCTTATCAATAGCTTTCTCAATAAGGAATATTGTCAAACATATAACATACATATGTTACACATAAAATAGAGTAGATAACATGACATCTTATTATGAATGGAAACTCACAAAACCAGTACAATGACATCAATGGTTGTAACAACAATTTGCAGAAGACAAATCTAATGGTTGCCAAGAAGCTACACAATCTACTACAGAGACAACATAGGAAAAACATGGAATGCTACCAATCTAATGTTCCAAGACCCATTGAACGTGACATTGTTCGGATTTAGTAGTATCCTTCTGCAAGCATCCTTCCAATCTCGTCCTTAGCACCTCGCAAGCTAGATCTGACAAACTGTTGTGATCCCAAATCTATAAAGGTCCTTGTGGGACAACTGTGAGGCATCTAGTGGGTATTCATGGGACAACATTATCTCAACCCATGGGGATGCTTTAAACCCCGATCTCTCTAAACCCTGTGGAAACCTTGCAAATATCTAAGCTCACCCTCGTCCAGAAAGTATTGTAACTCTCCTTTGTACCACAATATCTCTCCAACAGTAAGCAAAGTCCCAGTGAAACTCCAATGAATACTCCAATGAATACCTCCCATAACTAAATAACATTAAATGACCCCCTTTTACTCCCTCTTTCTTCATTGACAAGCCACAAAATTCCTTTCTACTACAAAACAAGGAAACCCAAAAATGGGGACATGACAAATCCTCCCTTCCCAAAGATTGTTTGTCCTCAAGCAATGTCATCATGACTTGAAACTCCATTCACTAATCCAAACTGTCACTGAAAATGATACTAGATTGTTTATCTTCAAGCAATGCCATCATGACCTGACGCTCCATTGGCTAATCCAGACTGGCATAGAAGATGATACCAGGATCCCAAACTACCCTGTAAGATGTGAAACATGCTATGCTCAAGGCATGGTCTGGTAATGTTCAAACATAAGAGGCCTCTTGAAAACCTCTAGCAAGCAAGGCCACTCGGTGTTGTAATAACTCGATCAACTCATCAATGTACTTCTCTGCTAGGGAACCAACCTCATGAGAGAAAAAACTGGCTCGTGGATCTGTGACTAATACTGTACTATCTCCTATCCCAGGGTCTGAATCTATCATCATAAAGGAACCACCACGTTGATGTTGCGCTACTCTGATCATAATCATCTGACCATCATGCTCACTCTACGTCCACAAGCTGTAATGTCTCAAAGGATTGCATCCACTATCGAGGATCATGCCCATTCAATATATCACCACTCTAATTATCATATATCATAGAGAAGTCTATGTGGTCACCAAGTCTCCAAGTATCAAAAGGAAAGACCTCAATACTCTAGTATCTTTTGTCTACTACAATCATCCAAGTGCATTCGAGCAATCTCTCAACATATCGTCTGGAAAGTCCCTCTAGGAAAACACAAGAACCCCGTATATGGTAAAGTCACCAAGATCCTACACTATCCTACATGACATGAAACACCCTCTAATCATAGAACTGGTATGTATGGTGAAAATACCAAGGTCCACCTGACTACTCTTGATAAGCCAGGAAATCATAAGATGCATAAAGTCATCCAACTCATTGGAATACCACTCCTTCAAGCAACCACTCCTAAACCTACCAAAAGTAAAATCTAGAAAGTCGATACTAGTGCTCTCCTCTCTAATAGTGGTTGAACTATCAAACAATGTGATCATAGGGTCCCAAACTAATCCTAGAAAGATACCACCATACCAACACAGCACCACTATGATCATAACTGTCAAACCATTGTGCATACTCTACATCTTCCTCTCTTGGAACCCCAAGCTGATATCCATGAAGGGACTAAAGTCACCATCTAGAGTCCTCTCCTATGAAAGTGTCTCACTGAAGTCTACACTTGCAAGTCCCTGGTTGGCCTCAAGTCTATCCTACCCTCCATAGAAAGTCTCAACATCCCCTCTGCTGACATCCCAAAAATAAAGTGGACTAGTCACTGTCACAACTTTGTCGACCATCATCTGAATGAATCTATCACTCAAATGAATTCCCGAATCCCACCACCAAATAAGGAGTCCACACTTTTAATACCCGATAGTTGTTGTTGCACCATATAGGTAACCATCGGAGTCAAAATGAGGCAAGTCCCTGGTATGTCATCATCTAGTGGAATATCAGTACTAGGACTCAACTCCAAGCTTTCTAATCTATTCGAATCCTGCCAAATTGCACTGGGTAATTTTCCATATCAATCACCATCAATGTCCTCATGTAATCCATGGAGTCTGAATACCTCCCCGTAAAATATTTATGTCATCTGCAGTGCCTCATATGAGTACGAGTACCCAAAATGCTCTGTCAAAGGTGAATCACACATAGCCCTCATAATCTCCTCCCTAAGTGTGGACTCAAGTACTACATCTGTGCAATCTTCGTAGTGGATAATGCCATCTTCCACTCTATCAATTGAAATCTCTATGAACTGATCGACTACAATCTGGATCCCTTATGTTCTCTGAAAACATATCTCAAATGAAAGAACTTTGACATGGTTATAATGCTACTTGCCTCACTCATCTGAATTAGGTGAACCCTCCATGTCTTGTCAAATATACTACTGGCATCAAAAAATAGCACTAGATACCACTGCCAATGTCTGTAATATTGGAAAGTGTCATTGATCTCCTCCTGATGTGTCTGTGCATCCTTCATATGAATTATGAGGTCACAATGTAAAGCATCCATCATGTCAATCTCCTTCTCCCTATCTAGAAGATAACCTAATTGGAAATAAATCTCTCAAGAGTACTCTATATGGTTATTCGCTCCCTCATTCCCCATGTCTCACCTAACTGTTTCCAATGATCCTCTTTCAACCCCAATGGTATGACCAAGAACTCAAGGTAGCATCTTAAGCCACGTGGATCCTCACAGTTGAGGAGTTATGGTCTTGTGAATATGGAAGCCCCAAAGAAAGGTCAAAAATCCCCTAGTTGGTTACAAGTCAATGAATGAAAGGGTAAAGTGGCTGTAACAAGAAAATTTAAGAGGCCCTAAAGTGGTAGACATCTCTTAGTGGTGATGGTACTTGGTTGAGATACACTCTTGGTATTACTTGTTCAGCATATCTTATAGGACACGTTATAGTACACATTTGATGCTTGATATGGTATATGAGATACATTTCATGGTTGGCATATGGTATGGCATAATATAGAAGCATTGATGTTCATGGTTGTTGTACATGGTTGATTTACATGGTTGGCATATGGTATGGTATACGATATAGGTACATAGTTAGTACATGATTGATGGTATGGGTTGATGTATGATACAGGTTTGGTACATGATTGATGCACTTGTATTATATATGATTGATGCACTTTTTTCTATACATAGTTGATGCACTAGTTATGGTACATGATTGATGCACTTGATGGTACAGGTTGATACATGGTATAGGATGGTACATGGTTGAGACACATATCTTGTGATAGTATGTGATGACGTTGGATCATTCTTGGTTGAGGCATGTGTTTGTTGGACATCTAATTGAGAGGTGTCTTTGATATATGATCCATGTGAGAGGATCTGGTTGAGTATCAATAACAGTGGTGGTGATAGAGATAGAGATAGTGATAGCGTTGTAACAGAGTTTGTGATAGTGAAAAAATCAGTGGCAATCAGTCTACATTTATATTTCAGGGTGGTAAGATGGGGAAAGGACAAGAGGTTGTAGCCTCCTTCCAGTTGGAGCCATAGAATTAGGGAGTTGGAGCTTCCTTCAAGTTGGAGCCTAATAACTAGGTGGTTCTAGCCACATTTCAATTGAAGCCGAAAAACTTAGGGGGTTGTAGCCTCCTTCTGGTTGGAGCCATAGAATTAGAGAGTTGTAGCTTCCTTCAAATCAGACCCTTAGAAGAGGGGGTTGGATTCTCCTTCCAGTTGTAGCTGGAGAATTGGGAAGCTGGTGCTTCTTGTGAATTAATTCTTGATATATATAAGAAATCATTTTGTGGTTTCCTCCCATTTGGGTTTCCATGTAAATACAGGTGTAATGTGTTCTTAATGTGACGTTGATGTGATGCTTCTTATGTTTACATGATTATGATATATTTATTGGATGCATTCATAGATGATACATTGATGATATATTGCTAAACACTATTGGTAAAGATAGAGAATATATACCATGGTTAAAAGTAGAACAGTTACTCATTATTGATTCACCCCCACTCTCAGTAATCCAACAATTGGTACCAAAGTATGTCCTTCAAGAAGCAGTTTAACCACTGGAATGAGATCATGGATTATGCCATAATTTGGGTACCACAGTTTGATGGTGATAACTATCTCTTTTGGAGAAGAAGATTGCAAACACATTTAAAATCACAAGGGTATGATGTTTGGAAAACAATAGTAGATGGATACAAAGCACCAACTACTCCCCTCATAGATAAATATGGAAATAGACTTGAAGAAAATGTTTCAAAGGCTAGGTGTGATATTGAGAATGGTGTGACTTCATATATATTTACCAAAATCATGCATTGTGAATCTTCCAAAGAGATGTGGGAAAATTTGAAGACTATCTATGAAGGAGATGCTAAAGTTAAAGAAGCCAAACTTCAAGTTCTCATAGAAATGTTTGAACAGTTGAAGATGAATGAAGATGAAAATATAGCAACCTACTATCTACACATCAATGAAATAGTAAATGACATCAAGATATTGGGAGACGAGATAAAGGAACCATTTGTTGTCAAAAATACATTACGATCTCTACCAATGGGGTTTTATCCAAATATCTTTTCTTTAGAAGAAAGAGTGGATCTAGATACAATAACAATGGATGAGTTGTGTTGGTTATTATATTTAAATGAGTTATACTTTTAACTTGATTGACCCGAGCTTCATGTTTGTTGGCATTCCAACAAAGCCTCTAAAACTATCGGCCCTCCTGGTAAACCAAAAGGCAACACATTGCACATAGTGCATTGTGTAGTCTCACCCGAGATAGTCTTAATGGGTGACCATAATAATCAAGTGTTTGCAGTCCAAGATTAAGTGGAGATTTGAGAAGTGTGATCTGAGAGTTCTATTTAACGTATTAAAGAAATATATTGTTATTCATGATTGTGCATGGAATATAACCAGATTCATTCATTTAGAATACTAATATCTATTTAGGAACAGTAAGGAAACACATGCATTCAATAATATAACACAGGTTTTACCATGGTTCACCCCCTCCTGGGCTACGCCCACAAGGATATGGCTCTTAAGCTCTTCTATTATATCAGTTCCAAAACTACAACATCGCGCGCTTTACACTCCTCTCAGTCGGGTTGAGATATCTTATGAGGTGGACTAGATCGCACTAGGCTCCTCGGCCTGTGATCTAACCCTCAAGATCTACCCTCCCTCCTCTCCAGCTTAAAAACTTACAAAATTAGGTCGTATATCAAAATATTAAAACTCGATACACTATGTCCATCTCCAGCTCTCTCTCCTTCTAACTCTGATATCCCTCTATGGGACCTAGGTATCTATATTTCTACATTTTTGGTTCATCAGTCATTACAGTGTATTTCAAAAACCCTAACCCTAATGTCATTAGGTATTCCATATATACGCGTGTGATACTCTTCTTTCCAGCTATCGCTTTCCTCGTGCATGCCCTCCTTCCCAAAATAACCTTTCTTTCCACTTTTGTCTGCTTCCAACAGGCCCCCAACACTGACATGTGGCTCATCTCGAGCCACCTAACTTTTGTGCAAATCATCGATCTCTCTGGAGATCACTTGGAACTTCTCCCTGAGCTCATTTACCTATGTTTGAGGTTGCGTGCTCTTCTCCTTGAGTTTGTTCAATGCCTACATTGCAATCGCGTCATTGATCAACCTTGCACACTCTGCCTGGGTCTATGCCATATATGTCTTGGCTTCCTCTGCCCATGAAATGACTTTCGCTACTCGCTCTTGAAGTGGTTCCTTTTGAGCCTGGCACTCATTTTTATGTGTTTGCATAGTGGTGAGTTATGCTTGTAGTTTCTTCATGTCTTGCACCCCTTTGACGCACTCCGTGATTGACATTGTCTTTTGCTTATGCTTTAGGTCTTGGATAGTTGTGCTTATCCTTTCTTCTTCCTAGTCCCACTGCTAGACCTATTGATCCTCTTCCAGCTTCATCCAGAGTTGCGCTTCTTTGTTAAACAAGTCTTTCACTGCATGGACCTGTCATTCTAGCTCCTGTATCTAATCTGTTGGCTTCTACCTCCTTTTCTCCCTCACCTCCAGTGGAGTGGTAGGTGTGAGTTGATCACGGAGATTCTCGATCTTGTGTTGGTATTGATCGATTGTCTACACAATCTAATCAATATTTTTTGTATCTGTGAGTTCAATCACCTGCGCAGTCTTTGGAATCTTCTAGGCTACGACTACTTTCTACTTCAATCCCTTCACGCGTTCCCTCTCCTCTTTGGTATCAATCTTGGCCTGCTCAAATATCAATTCCAACTCGTCTCATTTATCCTTTACTTGTTGGAGTTTGGTTTTTTCTATGCATTCACGAGACTATACCTCATGTGTAATGCTGACCTGCAGTTTATATAGGGCCTTGGTTGGTATCTATGGCAATACCAACTACAATTAGGCCAAATCCTTTAGGGGTTCCTACCCCACGATCTCGTCCATGCACAACATGTTGGGTGTAACATGAAACATTGCACTCAGATGTGGTATTGTCTGGACTGTATCTCACTCACTTGCTTTAGGCTCTCCTCCTATCTATGATGAATACGAGCCCTTTTTTATGAGACTATCAGTTGCTTGTGCTTCCCCGATATGCCTAAGGAGTTGTCGCATATTTGTCAATTCTTCTTCCTTTATGTCCCTTTAGCATGCAACATTCTCAAAATCCTTGAATGTGTGATCCTGGACCACTTGGGCTATCATTTCTGCATCATCCTCCGTGATCATGTATTCTGGAGCTATTCTATGCACCTTTGTCTTCTTGCATGCACCCCCCGTCTGAGTTCCTGGGTTCTTAGTCGGGCCTGGCTCTTGTGGAGTAGGGATTGTTGTAGTCCTATGTGCTTCCTTAGCATGTTTCTATTGTAATTCGGTCGGGTGTGTATTGTTCTTCTTCCTCGTCTGGACTCCTATCTTGGATGTCCCCCCTTTCTTCTACTTTGGTTTGGTCTGGCTTGTCCTTGGTTTCTTGGGCACGGTGACTTCCTGGGGTTGTGTCTGTTCCTGCCCTACCTCCTCAATATGTGTATGTTCAATACTTTCCTCCTCCTCCTCTTGCATGTATGTCTCTAATGAGGACTAGAATCCTCCATTTGTCTTCTCAATCCTTGATGGCCATTTATATGTCCCCCTCTGTGATGCAATAGTGCAGTTGTAACCATTTCTTGTTGGGGTCCTTCCAGGCCTGGATCCACATCACATGTATAGTGGCATTGAAGTTAGTTATGCCCTGATAGTTTACAACAACCTGCGATGTTATCCTCCAAATGTTGGCGATGGTATCTTGTAGGTCACAAAGATATCCTTTGAATATGGTTGCATGCATTTTTCTATTCTTGGCATTCGAAGCATCTCCAAGCGATAAGTATCTTGCTCCATGATTGAGTTTGGGTATGGTGGCGAAGAATACATAGTTCAAGGATGATTTTAAGGATGAAAATTTATTTTAAAATGTGGAAACCTTGGCGAATATTACTAATCCTTCACATGTCAACAATAAATGTTTGGCAATAGTTTTTTTTAAATATTCAAATTTCTAAGTATTTTATATGTTTTTTATAATTTTTTGGCGATTTTTAAGGTAAAATAATTGTTTCCTATAGAATTTGGGCGAATCATTTTTAAAATAGAAAATCTCGTTTTCTGAAAAACCATGGAAAATTAGCCCATGAGAGAAATTTATCCCCTAAAGTCATAGTTCAGCTCCTTCCATCCCATAATGGCTATCATCATGATCAACCATGAATAGTGAATTTTTGTCCCTAGATCCTACGCATCCTTGCAATCATCAAGAAAAAGATTCAAAAGATAAGCGGCCCAGCTGATCATGGTGCCCTCGACACACTGTCCTGCAGCTATGACAACCCCATTCAAGACTTCCTCCTTGTGACATTTTCTGAGCAACTTGCAGGCCATAATTTTTGTGGCCATTTTTGTCATGTTGTCATTGATTTGTTTGATAATGATTATGCGCATCCCCCTTTCATTGTACTATTTCTTTTTCATCTCCTCAACGAGTTCTTTCTCCTTTTCTTTATCCTCGAGGAACTGTGCGGGATACATGCCCCATGATGGCATCCCTGTGATGTATGGAATGATCTCTACGTCTATTGAGATGAGCTTGTCCAACCAAAAATCTCCACCATGTTTGATTGCCATCAATTGCTTGATGCAATTTTTTGCGTACTGGCCTCTACCAAATTGTGGTAGGTCCAATAGATCTAAAATCCCATTTTTTTCCAGTTCTGTTGCCCACTAGACTGGTTGATGAATCGGTTCCCCAAATGGATCTACACCCACAATCTGTAGGTAGACTTGCTTCGCGAACTCTGGGAAATTGTTTATGTTTGTTACATCATAGTTTGAGTACTTTAGTTTTTCTACATAACATAACAAATTTTCTTTTACCTGTACCCCTTTTGGTATGTGTGGAAAAGCAATTACTACAGAGGGTTTTTTGCACGGTGACCTAGGTACATGTTGCTTATCCTTTCATGGTGGTGGTTGACTTGAGGTTCCAGCCTCCATTGGTCGTTCTTCAACATATTGTTTCGTTCAGCTCATGACATCTTCCATTGCTCCCTCCTATGGGTGTTCCAACACGGTTTTCTATGACTCGTCTGGATCGGTTGCTTCTTCTTGATTTGGAGTCGTCCCATTGACTCTCAGAGCTTCTTCAGGGTTTTCTATTTGCGCTTGAATGCTTGCATCCTCATTTTTTTGGCCCTGCCCCTCTTCTGGACTATCAATGTCCATGCTCGCAGGTGATGTCTGTTGGGTTTCTTCTACCACGAGTGTCGGGCTTCCTGGTGTTGTATTCGGTGATAGGATTTTTTCCACATTGATGAATTATGGCGGAAGTTGTTTACTTCCTTGAGATTGTGTTTGTGCTCTGGTCCTAACTCTAGGTTTTATGGTAGTCTTTATTGGTTTTTCTTGTTTTGGTGGTGCCATGGTGGTAAAAGTTGATCTTCCACCGAGCTCAGTAGCTTCTGCAACCTCTGTAAACTTTTCTCTGTGCATCGTATGCTCTATCGCTCTCTGCCTCTTCCAATTTCATGCTCCCACGTACTTGATTTGTATGGACATTATGTGAATCTTGTTGAATACATTACCTTTATTACAGATTAAATGAACCTCTAATTCCTTCATACTCACCATTACTTTCCCTCACATATCCAGTTGGCATGATTAATGTGGTGTCCTGTTAGTCATTTACAGTACTTAATTCTACTAGCCTCTGTCACTTAACACTTATTTTGTCAGCTTTGCCTTTCCTGCTTATTTTCATGTTAAACTGATTGTTTTCCTTGTCTTCATCGAGCTCATATTCCAAGTGTGTGTTCTCCTTCTCCTTTCTATGCACTGCACCTCTGTTGGTAACATTTGATATCCTACTTTTTTGTTTTTTAACTGTGTGGTACCTTTCAAGTTGTGGGTGGTTGATTGTCCTTGTACAACTTCAGTCGACTCCCATTGATCATTCCTCTGATTTATGTTCCTCCTAAGTCCATCAACTGTACAACTCCCTTGTCTCTGATATTTTTCACTTTGTATGGTCCTAACCAGTGCATTCTGAGTTTTCTTGGATGTTGCATGGCTTTGATTTAATACATAAACACTAAGTCTCCTTCCTTCAAAGTTTTCTTCTTGATATGTTTGACATGTCATGCTTTGTCCCTTGTTTTTGAACTTTTTGGTGGAACCCTGCTAGGATTTGATCTTCCTCCATGATCATCAATTGATTCAGCTTGTCCTGTACTATGCCTCATTCTGTCATGTGTGTAATCGTTGCTATGCACAGACTAGTTACAAAAACTTCTAATGGAACCATTGTTTCTTGCACATATACCAATATGAATGGTGTGTGTCCTATAAAATTCTTGCATGTGGTCCTGTATGCCCACAATACTATCGGTATTTTGAGGTCCCAATCATCCTTGTTCACATTACAGATTTTTGTCAGTGTGTTTTCCAGGATTTTGTTAAATTCTTCTATTGTTTTGTTTGCTTGCGGATGATATGGTGTTCTCTTTAGATGGTGGAATTAAAATTCCTCAGTCATAGCCTTGATGGTGTTTTTAATGAAGTGAGTTCCTTGGTCACTCATCAAAATTCTTGGGAAACCAAATCTAGTGATTACTTGTTCGAATAGAAAGTGTGTTGTTGTTTCTGCACTGCATCCATTGACTGTTGTTTCTTATGCCCATATTGTTAGGTATTATGTCACGGTGATAATGTACCTTTCTCCTATCTTCTTTCTGGTGGGTTAACCGGTCCCACAAAATTGATTGCCCATTTTTCGAATACATGCAACGTTACCTGTGGTCGTAGTGGCATCACATCCCTTCTATTGGTTTTACCAACCCTATGACAGACGGCGCATCTCTATCAATACTCCTTCGACTCTCTGTGAATGGTCAGCCACCATAGGCCTGCGTGCCATACCTTCTATGTGGTATCTTTGCCTATGTAATTTCATCCTATTATTCCATCATGGGATTCTACTATAACCTTTGCTATTTCATGTTCTAGCATATATCTTTGCAAGATGTTATCTGCGCCCATTTTGTATAAGTGTCATGTGATCAGCTGATAGTCTGCATCTCGGACTACCATTTTTTTCTTCTGTGCAGTGTTATATTCTTGTGACGTAGTACTTGTACTCAAGTACTAGATGATATCTGAAAAGTATTCATCGGCTATCTGGACTGAAAATAATTGTGTCTCTGGAAAGTTGTCCTCTAAACTTGTAGGTTCATTTCCATTTGTGACCCTTGATAGCTGGTCAAGTCCTGCATTTAACTTCTCTAGCTTGACTATTACTTCAAAATCAAAATCTTGAAACAATAGTAACCATCGATAGATTCTCCCCCCCCAACACTCACTTGTTGACTAGGTATTTAAGGGATGAGTGATTTGTGAACATATTAAAATGTTTTCCCAGTAAGTAATGTCTGAATTTTTGTAGTGCGTAGGCCATAACTAGGCCTTCCCTCTCTGTAGTGTTATATTTCTTCTCTAATTTTTATAGTTTTCTTCTCGCGAATGCTATAGGATGATCCAAATATCTTGCTCCTGGTTTCACCAACATAACTCCAAGTGCTATGGTTGATGCATCTACATGTACGTGGAATGTATTATCCTAGTTTGGAAATACTAGTATTGGCACGATGACCATTTTTTCTTTCAGTGTATCCAGACCCTATTGACAATCTTCATTCCACTGAAACTTTGTATCCTTCCTTAACAGTTTCTCCATTGGCGTGGTGATCTGCGCGTATCCTTTTATAAAAAAAAATCAGTATCCTATGTGTCCCATAGTTTCCCTTAGTTGACGAACTGTTTTTGGTGGCGGTAGGTTAACGATTACTGCAATCTTTGCAAGGTCTACTAGTAAACCTTGTTTTCATACTATATGGCCTAATAGTATCCCAAACGGTGTTCTGAAAATACATTTCTTGATGTTTAATGATATCGGGCACTGATTGCATATTTCTAACATTAGCCACAAGATCTCTACATGGTCTTTCAATAGACTATAGACTATCCAATCCTCCAAGTATACCTCTAGAAACGGGTGGATGAATTCTTTAAATGAAACTATGACTACTCTGGAGAATATTGTTGGTGCATTCTTCAGTCCAAATGATATAATTGTGTGCTAGTAGGATCCCCATTCTGTAGAAAAAGTGGTCTTGTATATGTCTTCCTGTGTTATCTTCATCTGGTGGTAGCCTGAGAATCCATCAATGAATGAGTAAACTTTGTGTCCCCCTACGTTCTCTAGCACCTCATCCATGAAAGGTGTAGGGAACGGGTCATGTAGGCATGCATCATTCAATTTCCTCAAGTCGACACATATTCTTATCTCACCTTGTTTTTTCTCCTAAACTACCATCAGGCTTATCCATTATGATTCTTCCACTGGTTCTATGATTACGGCTTTGAGCATTCTATGTATCTCATCTTTAAATTTCCATTTATATATCAGGTTTAGTCTATACGGTCGTTGTTTGATCGGTCTTGCTTCAGCATTGAGTGGTATCTTCATTTCTCCTAGATCCCCCACTATGCCCTTCATTTATGTAAATGTTGTAGGGAATAGATTGTTGTACTCGCGTGGTAACTTTGTTTTTCTTTCTACTATTTTCTCATCCTAGTAGTATCCAATGCTTCCATTTTGGGGTTCTCCACTGTCCCAATGTTGACTTTCTTCACTTAGATCAGCACAATAATTACTTTTGATTATAAACGTGGACCTTCCTCTTCTCTCTCACCTTCCCCTTCCTCGATCTGAATATCACACAGATCATCTTCATCTAGTGCTTCTTCCTGCACATGATAGCATGACAACAGTTATGTCACTCTCTGTTTGTTCCACTATTGTTCCTATGTTATAAGTTCAACTTATGGTTCCTTAATGAATATCACTCCTCTTATCTGCTTAAGTGTTGCATATATGTTGGGGTTTTCATGCTCGAATGAGAAAGTGACTGTAAAAATTTGTTGCAATACTATCCAACTCGCAGTTCCTAGTTTGTATACCAATTTGCTGGTATGCCTTCTAAGGTATGTATGAAATTATGAGGTCATTCCTCTAGGGGCGTCATTTTCCACAATGCTCTACACCTCCCCAAGTGTTCTGTTCGTGCACCCTCTCCATCATACTTATGTTGTTGGTTTCTTCTTTGTTCTGCACCAAACCTTATGCATAGTAACCTCTTGCATTGGTACCAATCCTTGATTGTTTCTTGTAAATGTGTTGAACCTGCACATAATATATCTAGCTAGAAAATACCACACACATTTGCAGAGAGAAATTGAGAAATAAGAAGCAAGAGAGAAAGAATGCAAGAATTCTCATTAATTGTATTCCACACTCAAAGAGTGAATAATTTACAATAGATATAGGATACATGAGTAACTAATGAGCCATATTGGTGGTATAGATTGATTTGGAAACACACCAGTAGTTACAAGAGTAAACTTCCACCTAGTCTAGTCTCTCAAGCAGTTACGAGAGTGAACTGCCACCTAGCTGAGTTAACTAGTCAACTAGTCTTCAGTTAACTGACTAAACAAAGAGTAGTGAGATGGTGATGATCCCAATGTTGCATGGTGACAAAACCAATGCAACATCTAAACTCAACTCAACTAGTCAAACTAAATTTTCAACTAAAAGAGAATATTCTCCAAGTCGAATAATCTCCCCTAAAATATATGAGACTGGATAATGACTAATTATGACTAATAAACAAGGAATAACCTTGGGAAAAATAAATCCTAGGTGTGTGAAGTAACTCCAACACCCCCCCTGAACATCACTATGGTGAAAATAAAGAATGGGTCCCGGCTACGAGTCCATGTTAGGTACCCAAATACAAAAGATACACTAAACTAAACGAGGTCGAAAGAGGGAAAAACTCATGGGAACAAAACCCCCCCTCAAATTACAATGCATAAAATAAAAAATGATAAGGAACAAAAGGCAGTTGCTAAGAAACCATGTCCTTCACTCCAATAAGACCTCACAACTGTGCAAGTTTGTGCTCTTTGATGATTTTGTTGAAGATGTAGATGTCTGCACAGATCTGATGAAGTATATGCATCATTGATATTTCCACACATATCCACTTTATCTTCTTGTAATGAATAATATCCAAATAAATTTTGGATGAAATTTTGAAAACCGTGCAGTCGTTTCCAGAAAAATGTTGAAATTTTGTTGATTTTAAAACAATCATAACTTCACTTTCCGGACTTCGTTTCGGACGATTTTTTTTTAAATTGGATATTTTCCCTAGAGGAATTCAAATATCTAATTTGTTTCTGCAAATAGTTCTCAACAAATATCATAATGACATCTGATGTGCACGTCTCCCTTTTTGTCTCCTGAGATGCATGCATGGTGCATGCAACAGTGTATGCATGTGACTCTTAAGATGCATTCCATATATCTTCAACATGAATTTTAGAAAATAAATCTGAAATGAAGTAGACATCATCTTCAATTATTGGAATACAAATTTCTGCAAAAACATTTGTAGAAGACTCTTCATAATAAGAGGCTTGATCTTCAGATGGCTTCTCTTTTGGATCTATTTGTTCGACCTCCTACATGAAATATTCACAATATTCTTTATTCCCAAATACAACCTCCAATCTGGTCCATAATTCATTTGGAGTTAATCCTTGTGATTCTTCATATACTTGATGGAAAAGTTCGGGAGAAACAAACATGTCGATACTTCCTATGGCCATATCTTGTATATTGAGAAAGTCATTTTTCTCATCGAAATAATTAGGTTCTACTTCCATTGCCATGGTTATTTGGTATAAGCCTCTACTCGTGAGAAGAAGTACAATCTTTGGCTTCCATTCCAAATAGTTATGAGGCGTGAGAAGTATTTCCGGTGGATAATCCATCTTTTTGTTGTCTTCAATATTTTTTACCTGCAAAACATTTTGGTGTGGCTTTTTCTTAGTAGTCTATCAACTCTGATACCATGTAAATGTGTTGAACCTGCACATAATAGATCTAGATAGAAATTACCACACACATTTGCAGAGATAATTTGAGAAAGAAGAAGCAAGAGAGAAAGAATGGAAGAATTCTCATTAATCATATTCCACACTCAAAGAGTGAATAATTTACAATAGATATAGGATACATGAGTAACTAATGAGACATAGTGGTGGTATAGAATGATCTGAACACACACCAGTAGTTACAAGAGTAAACTTCCACCTAGTCTAGTCTCTTAGGTAGTTACGGGAGTGAACTACCACCTAGTTGAGTTAACTAGTCAACTAGTCTTCAGTTAACTGACTGAACAAAGAGTAGTGAGTTGGTGATGATCCCAATGTTGCATGGTGACAAAACAAATGCAACATCTAAACTCAACTCAAATAGTCAAACTGAAGTGTCAACTAAAAGAGAATATTCTCCCCTAAAATATATGAGATTGGATAATGACTAATTATGACTAATAAACAAGGAATAACCTTAGGAAAAATAAATCCTAGGTGTGTGTGAAGTAACTCCAAAATTTCTTTGTATGCGCCCCACCATGTTGTAGGTGTGGCCTTGAGTGATATATAGAGTTCTAAGAGTCTCTTATTTTCTAACACTTCATCCTCATACTATGCCAAAAATACTTCTAGGTCATTTACTCCATGGAAACTGGGTGGTTCCCTTATCTCTGTACCTACCCATCTTACTACGCGGTCTATTCTTGCACATCTTCTTGTGTAAACTTCATGTAGTATTTGTTTCTTGTTCTCTAAACCTGTATCTGAGTCTGTCACACATGAAGTAATCCTTCTCCAACTAAGTATCACATATGAAGTTGGGTTTACATAATCCTCGTCATGCGTACTTGTTCTGCACAACTGGCTGATTTCCTCTAAGTCTAAGAAAGTAGGTTCTACAAACCTTTCTCCTTCTGATGGATCTAATGGTGCAATGACCCTATATTCTCTTGACTCAAATCTCATTTTTCATGTCTTTAAGTTGATTATGGTCTGTTTATAAAACGCCCAATCCAAGCCAAGCAATTTTGGATATGGTGTTGTGTCGTCCACTATTTCAATGACTTCGAAGTCTTCTTTGGTGCGCACTCCATCCAGATCTACTGTCACTCCTTTCAGTCTACCAATTAGAAGAACTTTGAGTTGGTTTGCTAGTTTCAGTTGAACAGGTGAATATCCTAATGTGGGCTCTCCCATACATTTCCATGTTTTCTTGGGTAATAAATTAACTTCAAATCCTAGATCCAATATGATATCTCCCTTGTTGAAATCTTCGATGTTGGCATTCATATTGAACTCCCTACTTGTTCTTATCCTTGCATGTAAGTGATTGATTGTTTTTTGTTCTAGTTTCTCTTCTGTCTCTGTGCTACATCTTTCTAGTATATTTTGTAATATTTTGAAAGAGGATGGATCATTTAATAGTTTTACACATGATTGCAAAAATCCTTTGATTGTACTTACTTGTCCTAGGGGTTGCATTTCTTTGGTATGATCCAACAATGGAGGGATCTCGTACTCCGACTCTTCCTTGCTCTGCTATGCAGTTGAAGTCGACGTGGTGTCTTGCTTCAAGAATTCTTGTCTGGCTTGTTTAAATTTTTCCTTCTCGTTTTGTGTGTCAAATTGTCTCCTTTATTCATAATTCTTCTTCACCCACTGGTGTTGTACTGGATCTTGTCGAGCTACATCATTTCCTGTTTTATCTCCTCTACATGTAACTATGTTGATGTTTCATCCTTCATCCCTCGTTTCATCTAAAATCCATTGAACATTTTGGTTTTTCTGGTTCCTCTTTTCTTGGATCTTGCCTAGTAACATAGGACATTATTTCATGTCATGATCCGATGTGTGACAATACATACAATTCGCTGGTGGAAGTGGACATCCTCTTGCATAATGTCTCGATCGTTGAAATTTGTCACATACCACTGGTCCTCTACCTCTTTCTCATCTTCCACCTCTGTATCCCACTCGATCTCCTCTTAGAGCATTATATGGAGGCACCTGATTATTCTGCATGGTATTGTACTAAGGTTGCATTGTGTTATACTCTAGTTGCACGGTATTGTATGGTTCTTTCACAGTATTATGATGTTTTTGTGTAGTATTGTATGGGGATGGAACTTGGTTAAAATGTGGTGTGGCTTGTCCAGTCGTCATTTCTGCCTGCACCCCATATGCATAAGATGTCCTCTCTCGCATCAAATCCATAGTTCTACAATATTTTTCATCATGTCCCATTGACTTGCAGAAGTTTCAATATGAACACTTTGCAAGTGTCTAGTATTTCTACACCATTGGGCAGTAATATGGATCATCACCCAGTTTCTTACAGATTTCGCACCATATTCCTCCTATTGGTAATGGATTTGGCATTCTGGATGGAATGTACTGCGCAAATGTTGAACATTCATTCTTGTGGTGTCCTTCTATCCTGCATGTAGTACACCAAACAAATTCTTGTTTTTCCTTACTTTTGTTCCAGTCTAGCTAGAACATTAAGTTCTTAAAATCCTCCTTCAACTCTTCGTTGGTTGGATCTGTCTGTTGATATTGGTTTTATTCCAGTTTCAGTTACTTGAATATCTTATCAATATCCCATACAAATTCTCCTGGTTTCTGTCTAATTTATGTCATCTCATTCATGTACTAATCCTCAGAACTTGGCTTTTGAAACTCATTTATCAACAATTTCTTGATGTCTGCAATTGTTTTGGTTGTCCCTAGTGGATTTCTTGTAGTTAAACTCATATACCAATCCAGTGTGCAATCCATTAGTGTAATCGCTAGTTGTGCAAGTTTAGTATCTTCGTCTATGATCTTTTTTTCTTCCTAAATTTTTTACAGATAAACAAATGTTTTTCCAGGTCCTCTGACATTTCTCCTTTGAATTCTGGTAACCTGACGGTGGGATCATGTCCTGCCATCCTTAATGTTGAAATAATACCACCTCGTGGTGTATATACTTGACTAGTTCTTCCAGAACTATCTCCTCCAGTTGTTGTTCCTTGTGTATATGTACTTCCTACATTCTTCCTTCTCCCAAAATTTGATTGTCTAAACGATGGTGTTCTCTTTGGTGTATTTGTCACACCTGGGTTTATGGGTTTCACACTGATATTAATATGGATATGATTGATGCCTTATCTTCCTGCTCTTGGACCTCTCATCTTCCTCTCATATGTTGAGCACAGGATTTCCTCAATCTGCTCCACAGCCCAAAGATCCTCTACCTCTTCTTCAACACTTGTCAAGCCTTCCCTCACGGCTACGGATCTCTTCTTGGTGTTCACCTTGTATTGGTAGGGTACTCCACTGCGCTTCTTTCCAGTTTTCACCATGATATACTTGATCTGGTCGTTGTCCATCGTGAATGGGTCCAAGGGTTCCTCCTTTCCTTTATCCCCTCCTCCTTCCATTTCTTCTCTTTTTGTCAGTGCTTCCCCCCTTCCCCCATGCACACAAGGAAGTTTAGTTGTCTGACTCCATTGTCATTACACCTTTGTTATATAGAAGTATATTAATAGAAGTATAAATCTATCAAATATACCTTCCTTGAGGCCTACATAGAAATCATTTCTCCATTGCACTGTATGACTTCATTGTATATACTACAAATTATGTTATAAATCCTGCTATAATACTATCAAGCAAAAAATCTATTGTGCAGGTGAATTGGTTTTTCACCTATTGTAACTCCTCAATCTAAACTGAGGTCCACTCCAAAGTTCGGATATGTTTTTTTGCTTGTTTATATTTCATCCTAAATATCCACTCCTGCAATAAATGTGGAAAATCACAGAAAAATACTTCATGCAGATCAATAAAGACGTAATTCTCAAGATATTTGCGTGGTGTTACTCTAGGGTTTTTGTTATCTTTCTGTGCAAATTACAGCTCTTTTTTCTTCATCCAGATTTCGATCTCTGCTATTGTGGGATTCCACGGTCTCAACATGCCCTTCTAGCGACACATTATTCTCATTGTCTGATTTAGTATTCCCTTGACCCACCTTCCGTGGATCTTACAAATTTTCAACAGATCCCATCTACTCAATCCTATATCGTTCCAACCAGTGGAAACATAACCATTTGTTGGTTATTAATTGAGTTATACTTTTAACTTGATTGACCCAGGGTTCATGTCTACTAGGATTCCAACAAAGCCTCTAAAACTATCGACCCTCTTGATAAAATAGAAGGCAACACAGGGCACAGAGTGCACTACTCAGTCTCACCCAAGATAGTCTTAATGGGTGACTGCAATACTCAAGTGTTTGCAGTCTAGGATTGAGTGGATATATGAGAAGTGTGCTCTAATAGTTCTATTTAACTTATTAAAGAAGTATATTGTTATTCATGATTGTGCATGGAATATAACCAACTTCATTCATTCAACATACTAATATATACTTAGGAACAGTAAGGAAACACATGCATTCAATCATATAACACAGTGTTTACCATGGTTCACCCCCTCCTGGGATACGTCCACAAAGATTTGTCTCTTAGTCTCTTCTATTATAGCAATTCCAAAACTACAGTGTTGCGCACTTTACACTCCTCTCAGTAGGGTCAAGATCTCTGATGAGGCAGACTAGATCACACCAGGCTCCTTAGCCTGTGATCTAACCCTCAATATCTACCCTCCTTCCTCCTCTCCATATCAACATCTTACAAAATTGGGTCGTATATCAAAATATTACAACTTGATACACTATGTCTGTCTTCATATCCCTCTCCTTCTAACTCTGATCTCCCTCTATGAGACCTAGGTATCTATATTTATACATTTATGGCTCATCCTCCATTACAGCGTATTGAAAAAACCCTAACCCTAACTTCGTTAGGTATTCCATCCATGCGCACATGCTTCTCTTCCTTCCATCTTTATTTCCTCGTGCATGCCTTCCTTCCCAAAATAGCCTTTATTGATGACGAGTTTGTTGGATACATTTGATGTCTCCTCCTTCATGTCATTATTACTTAATAAGATTTGGTTCCCATAACCACACCTCTAGGGATACATGTAGACTATATCAAATGTACCCAACGAACTCATCATTAATCATTATCATACAAATGTCAATAAATATTCCAACATATATGGACCTCTCTAAGGATGGACATCAATATCTAAGGTTTGACGTGAATATCCAAGATCACTCTCCAAGGGTTGACATCAATGATAACAAATTGTCCAAACCATATTTCCATCAATCTAAACCAACTGTCCAACAAGAGAAACCCTGCAGGTATCCTTATTTTTGTCTCTGCTCTAGTGATATCCCAATCGAAGATCAATCTCTGAGGAATATTCCTCTCCATGAAGCTCATCCATCCACTCATCGATCCTAGGTGAACCAAACTCAATGATATGTCTAAAGTCTGGAATCCCTAGGGGAAATGTCTCAAAATCCCATTGTACACCATCGTACACTGTTGTATATTTTTCTATACCACTACACACCAATGTATCATCATGTACCACCATGTATCCCATATGTGTCTTTGTATCAATAAATCTACTAATACCAAATGAACCTAGATCCTAGAGTGATTTATCCACAACCATCCTATACTCTGTCCCCCAATCAAATGGTGCATACACTTCCTTATCAGTTGGTCCACAAGGAATTCACTCAACTAACTTCTTTGTATCTAATCCTTTATCCAAAAGAAAAACCCCATTCTCCCTTCAATGAAAAATAGACACAAAATCAAAACTCTTTGTGTCAAAACTCTCCTCAAACACCTGCAACTCTAAATTCTCCTCATGTAGAATCATCACAAGAGGCTCCTCCCTCATATCATGAGTACCACTCATGCCCTCATGTGTCACTATTTCTAAACATGATCGAGTCTTTTATACTATCAATGATAAAGAGTATGACATGCTAAGATGGTAACAAATCTCCTTAATATCCCTTTCCTTGTCTTCAACGAACTTAAGAGCAAGGTCCCTATCCATGAATAACTACAAGTAATTAAATTTCATCTTCTCTAGTTCTTATTTGATGATTCATAATTGAGTACTAGTGATCCCATCTACCACTCCTTTTAGTATCTCCTCCATCTAATATTTCCACATAAGATATTCAATTGAGTACCATCTTCCCTTTTCAACACTTGCATAATCTTCTCCTCCTTGACCAATAATTGGTTCTCCAAAACCTATCGAGTTACAATCACATCCTCATCATCATCGAAATCATAACTAATATATCACACTAAATCCTAATCAATCAGGAGTGCTATCACACTTGGATTTCACTCATCATGCATAGTGAGATATGTTGGACCCTCAACATCGAGTGATTTGAAAGAGTAATCATAATATCATGCATATTCTTCTTATGCTGATTCATAAGAGGTATACCCATCCAATATACTAATGCCATTAGCCTCATAATATAGTTCTAAAAATGTATCATAGGTTGTTTTTTGGCCCTCCTTCATGCCTACATCCTCAATATGTATGGATGCATGTTCCTCCACCTGTTCTTCTTGCTTGTCTTCCTTCACTTCCTTCTCTATTCTTTTCAAGGAAGCCTTGATCTAAACTATAATCCATTTCTCACTCTTGATGGAGACATAATAGTGTAATAGCATAGAATCCTGGAGCTCCTCACTAAAATTCTCATACTCATCATAGTAAGCTATGTTCTTTTCATATATCTCCCAAAATTCATGATACCTTAACAATGGTTCTAGTTTCTTCTTATATTCTGCTATGGATTCTTCTTTTGTCTTCATATTTTCTTATCCAATGTATGCACACAATCGGATTTCCTTCCCATTGTATTCTCTGATGCAATCACAGGATGTAAATATCACCAGCTCTAATACCACTGTAATATCTCCAACCAAGGAATTATGTTTTATGTCCCAAATTTGTTCTTTCTTCTTATGAGGATGTGTTGTTAACTGCTTATAAATATCTTGTTGAATGAGGAATGTTTTCAAACATATAACATACATACATTACACATAAAATAGAGTAGATAACATGGAATATTATTATGAATGGAAATTCACAAAACTAGTACAATGATATCAATGGTTGTAACAATAGGTATAGAACACAAATCTAATGGTTTCCAGGAAGCTACACAATCTACTACAAAAGAAACAAAGGAAAAACATGGAATGATTCCAATCTAATGTTCCAATACTCATTGAACCTAACACTATTTGGATTTAGTAGTATCCTTCTGCAAGAAACCTTCCAATCATGTCCTTAGCACCTCAAAAGCTATATCCAACAAACTGTTGTGATCCCCAATTTGGAGAGGTCCTTGCAGGAAAAATGTGAGGTGTCTAGCGGGTACTTGTGGGACAACCCTAGTTTGATCTGTCGAGATGCCCTAAACCTTGATCTCTCCAAACCCTTCAGAAACCCTGCAAATTTCGGAGCTCGACCTTGTGTAGAAATTACCGTTTCATACCAAAATATCTCTCCAATGGTAAGAAAACTCCTAGTGAAACTCCAATGAATGCCCCATACAAATACTCCTCCTTTGTGTATAGTTCCAATGGAAATCCTAGATGGATTCCCCCCTTGTCTAGCTAGGGTGGTTTTTACGGGTCCAAATTCATCTGAAAATACCAAGGGGATCTACCCAGTACACAATCCAAAATAGACTATACATTGTTTGGATTAGGAGATCCATCCGAAATTTGGCACGATTGCCATTTTTATTGTTTTTAGGGGTTTTGGGCCGATTGCATACCTTTCTTCCGATGAGAGTGGATGATGAGTGGATATGCAATGTAAAGATGTAAATGAAGACTATGTATGAAATGCAAGATAAATTAAAACCATCTTCTCTAACCTATCTGTTGGGCACTTTAATCGTCTAATTGAATGGAAAATCAAAGTGTTCAATATAAATTGTCAACCCAGGGAAGTCTGTTATTTCAAGATAATTGTGCACATTCTATGCTAGATTATGAAAGCATCTCTAATCTAATTGCAGTATGGAAGTTCTTTTTAAAAAAACAAACAAACAATATCGCTAACACACTTGTGTTGATACAGCTGGAGGGCTACAGCCTTAAAATCCTAATTGCAATCTAAACTGATGAATATACAAAAACCATGAATTGCCTACCTTAATCTAACTTTCAAATTTACTTTTGCAGGAAGAAATTCTACATTATTTTAGAAGGAAAATCTACTTATTGCAAGAAGCTACTTCACACATTTAATCCTCAAAACAATATTTTAACTTAATGCATAAAAGAAGAAAAGCGGTTCCCCATCCATGTTCAACAACTGAATCCTAATTCTCATGAGACAAGTTTATGCGCATTTACAAAGAAGGAACTAAACTGTAACAATAGTTGTATTCAGAAATATCTAACAGTTAAACCATTTGCAATGAAAATGACTAAATCTAGAATTCGAAATAGAGGGGAATCAGTGAGGAAGGTGGGCCCTTTCATTCTCACTGAATCCACTCAAAATATAAGTTACAGTCTACTAAAGATATTCAATCCACTTCTTCATTCAATTTCCAAAAAGATGTATGTGCACAATACTCATTCCTTTCTTCAGTTCCAGTAAAAAGACTAACAACCCTTTACATTACAAAAGCTCTACTATTTAAAGTCAGAGTCAATCAGTTGTTCATAAACAGAGCATTCTTGAGAATCCCTGATTCTCCAGTTGTTTGTTAGATATCATCAATAAAAAATCTTGAATTCTCCTTCATCAACATCGTGAGCTAGTATTCTAATCAATAGGTGTTGCAGCAGTTGTATCACAACAGGACTGGTAGCGTTTGTTGTAATAGCTTCTGATATTAATAGGCTTCTGTCGTAGCAATTGTGTAACAGCTTCCAGGATTGATGGGAATCCATTATAGAAGTCTTGTAATAGCTTCCTAGATTGATGAGAATACATTGCAGAAGTCCTGTAATAGCTTCCAGGCATTGTGCATAGATGTGACAGCAACGAGTTTCTCGAAGTGGGGTGTTCTAACACTTTGATCATTAGTTAAATTATTTCATGGGTAAAATATGTGAACGTTATCAATCAAACATGCTAAGTAAATGAAAACATAAAAGCAAGATGAATAGTTCGTACCTTGGTAAAAAGGGTCTTGGTGCTCATTATAATAGTCATTTAGCTTAGGAATGAGAAGGTTGAATGATCAAAAGGTGTAGTGAAAAAGGGACAATTCAGGGTCCTAACATACCCCCAACTAAATACATTACATGTCCTCATGCAAAACACATTCAAACCGTATTTCGTAGCTGAAGTAGATCAGTATCTCCTCTAGTGCAAAATTGTGAAGAGAAATTTCTAAGTGCTGATAATGAAGAATGATTTGTCAAAAAGAAAATATGTGGAGTCAACAATCTGTTTGGGTTTCTTTACGCTTGAGAACAGGATCAGTTTGATTTTATTGAGTAACAACTCATGGAGAAAACAAAGGTTTTTATTTGCAAGTTGTTGGTATACCAGGAGTTGATTTATGACGATGAGATCTCCTCTGTTTTACTGATTTTTGTGTAGCAGAAAGTCCTTGCTCAGTCTTGATTGATACATTTGCTAGTCCTATAGCATTTGTTGGTCCTGTAGAAATTGGAACTTTAACTACCTCATATCCTTCCTCATAGTAAATGTTGCCACACTCAAAACACATTAGTTCTTTGTTTCTTCCCAAAACATCTTTTGTTAGTACTAGGATGTCCATGGTTATCCCCTTTGGATTCTTCTGTCGGGTTGTTGCCACCTCTTGTTTCAAGGTTTTTAATTCATCCTTGAGGCTAGCATTCTCTGTTATCAGTGCAACAATCCTAGAATTCTCTGTATTCTTGATCTTTTGCTTGATTTGGGCAAACAATTGGGCAAGTGGTACATCCTCAGCATGTTGTGGAGCTAATTCTTGTGTAACAGTTGTGTCAGTCAGGACTAGTTCTTGTGGATCAGTCTCGACATGGACAGTTGATGCTTGTGGAACATCTGTATCTGTCAAGACTGGTTCTTGTGGAGCAGTCTCAACATTGTCAGTTGGTTCCAATAATACTAGCTCTAGTAGGACAATATTCTGTGGAGCAGCTGGTTCTGGTGTAACAGTTGTATTTGTTAGTATTATTTCTTGTGGATCAGTCTCAACATGGACAATTGATTCTTGTGGAACTCTCCCTACATCAACCATAGGGAATAGTGGGAAAAGAATAGGAATGTCCTACTCCATATATTGTCTTCCAATTGTAGCTTCGACAGACCTAGTGGACTTGGCTTTTCTCCTAGGTAAAGTAGAAATAAAAGTAGTGGTTTGCTTCTTTGTTGTTGGAGGAGGAACAGGTCATTATTTCTCAAGAAAACAAGGAGGATATTTTGGTATACTGGGGTCTGTGATGATCTAGATATCGTCAATGGACATGGGATGCATAGAATCATCAGGCAACATGGATGATTCTACTGCAAATTGAGTACATTCATTTTGAAAGGAAAAGATAGTTTCCTGCAATTTTGGGCATAAGGTAAAACCTGGTATTCGTAACCCTAGAGAATTCTCTGTTGAAGTCGCGAGAGGGTTCTAATTTGATCAATGGATCTCTGAGGTTTTCCTTTGAATGGACATTTCCTTTTCTGTGAAGATGCATAGGTAATGCTAGTAGGTGCTTGACCAGCTGTAGCAGTAATAGGAGAATCATGTGCGATTGCAGCAGCAATAGGAGGGGTCTGTGTGATAGTTGGGGCCTTAGAAGAGGGGGTAAGAGGTCTTGATGTTCTATTGAATTGTGTTATCCTTGCTCTCTTTTTAGGTAATGCAGAGGTAGAAGAAGATTGTTTATTGTCAGGGGAAGGGGGTTGAATTTCAATAATCAGTATATCAGCCAAGTGCTGTGATTGTGGTTGAGCGGTTGGCTCTTCATCTATTTGTTTGTCCACAGCTATAGGTTGTTGTAATTCAAAGTCATCGAGGCTTGTCTAAGTGATTCCAGGATGGCTTCGGGTTACACAGTTTCTTTTCTAAGTTGTATTATAGACAGCGACAATAGGTGTTTGGACTATTGCTGCAGCCGGGGGTAGAGGCTCTGGAAGAGGTCCATTGGTTGAAGTTTCAAGGACTAGTGCAATACTTTCTGGATTTACAGACTGTGGTTGGGCTTCTACAGCAGGTAATGGGTTATTGGAAATTCCCATACCTCTGTGAATTAATAGGCCTATGAATCTATGATTAGAAACACAGTTCTTGGGGCTCTTGGATTTTTTTACAAAATGGGCCATGTTATGCAATGATTGTAGGAGATAATAAGGAATGTTTATCAATTTATGATGTCGCAGATGTGATAATAAGATAAAATCAGAAAAAATAAACAACTTGGTATCGGCCTTTGTAGGTGATGTACCTTTTAAGAAATTCTGCAACTTTCCCCCATGGCTCTGGTAAGGAATTCACATCTACACCTATAAACTCACTTAGTGTTGACAAGGAACCCCTTCTGTGCATTTGGGAGATGTGTTTTTATGTTAAACCATCGGTCTTCTATCCTTGGCAACCCTATTACAGCAACAATGCTTGCTTCTATTACCGGAATCCTTACCCCATTCACCATTGAATACCCTTTAGTAAGATTTTGACTAAACTCCAATACCTCGTCCTCACTAAAATCTTTCAACTTCTTAAAATACGATATCCAGCCTGCCTGAAGAAATATTTGGTAGGCCTCTGGGTGTAGCAGCAAACTGTCCAGAGTTGCGGGTTCATGTCTCACATTTGATCCTCCCATGATGTTTCTTAAGAGTTACAAGCACGTAGGAGGAGAAACGATCACCTAAATCAGAGACGCAATAATCTCAAACGTGATTTGCAAAGAGAATATAGTGTCTTAGTTAAAAGAAGTGTGGGTGGAAAGGTGGTGGAGGTGTGTATAAACTTCGGAATGAACAGCTAGATTTACATTTCCCCCCCCAACTAAGCGGATTGGCTCCAGGTGTAACCGGTTAGTAAATAGGAAATCGTGCTTTTAGATCTTCATTACTTTAACACATAGGATTAATCACATACCTCAAATCTTATAGAACATAACGACCTGTCGGAGTAACCGCACAATTCAACTGTCGTCGGAATGGCGTGTAATAGCTGGTCATGATGAAGGAGCATGAGAGAAATGACAGCATGTGCAGAGTCATTTTCCTTACTGTATTGAGCCAACTGGATATCGCCAAATGTGAAGTTACGTCATAATGAAGCAACACTTTCAGATAGAAAGCATCAGCATTGTCTAATTAGAGGTGTTCTTGCATGGAAGATTGGAGGGTTGGAGCCACAGCATCGGCAAAAAGAAAGAGTGAAGTGGCAAGAAAGAACAACAGTAATTAGTGTATCATCAGGTTCATTTTCAAAAATGTCGGAGGTAGGTGTAACAGCGTTGAGATTGGAAAATTTATCGAAAAAAAGGTGTAACAACATTGAAATCGGCCAATTTATCGTAAAAAGGTGTAACAGCATTCAAATCGGCCAATTTATCAGGAAAAGGTGTAACAACATTGAAATCGGCCAAATGCTACCTTACTTCGATTATAGGAAGTTTTTCAACTTCCATGAACTCCTTGTTTCTTTTTGTTCATCAATCTACCTGCACAAACATAATCGCTTGATACCGTCCAAGGCTTTATTAGCATAGTAAAGAAAATAGAAAATTTTCAACTAAAAATAGAGAAATGCAAATTTTGTTGAGATTATTTATATACAAAGTCTGAGAAAAATAATTCCTAAAGTTCAAAAGGGGAAGGAGCAAGCTCCTTTCTGTTTAAGATTTGATAATTTGTATCAGCTGTACAACTAGTTTTGAATTTTGTCTTGGATAGAGGACACTGATACAGATGCAGGTGATGACCCTTTGTATGTAAGTGAGTATTGGATCCATCAATAGTAATCAACCGTATTGTCCCATTGGGAAAGACTGTGTCTACCTCGTAAGGCCCTAGCCATTGTGTACGCAACTTACCTTGAAATTCCTTAAAGCATGAATCATACAACAGAGCCCAATCTCCTTTCTGGAATAATTTCTTCTTAATGATTCGGTCATGCCATTTCGTTCTTTGTTGTAGAATCACTGTGGTTTGATGGATAGAATCCAAACGCTTTTCATCAAGCTCATTGAGCTGCTGTAGTCTGGCTTTTTCTGCCATTGTCAAGTCGAGGTTGATTGCTGATGTAGTTCTTAAGGTTTTGATTTCGAATTCAATGGGGAAAACAGGGCTTTTTCCATATACCAGCTTGTAAGGAGAAAAACCAGTTGTGCTCCTCCAAGTAGTTTGGTAAGCCCATAGAGCTTCATGTAGTCTGTCAGACCAGACCTTATGATTTTCTCTCACTGTTTTAGTAAGAATGGCTTCGATAACTTTGTTGGTGCTTTCCACTTGGCCATTGTCTTGTGAATGGTATGGAGAAGCTATTCTATGTAAAACATGATATTTACTGAGTAGAGCCTCAAATTTATGTGATGTGAAAGGGGGTCCTCCATCAGTGACCAGTTCTAAAGGAATGCCAAACCTAACAAATATATTTTCAAACAAGAATGCTAAGACAACCTCTTCTGACGCTTTGATAAGTGCTTTTGCCTCCACCCACATGGTCATGTAATCTGTACAGACCAATATATAGACTTTCTGATTGGAAGGTGGGTGAATGGGTCCTACAAAATCCATGGCCCATCTCTCAAAAGGCTCTAACACTACCTAAGGCTGGAGTGGCATCTCATCCCTGTGAGTTGGCTCACCCATACGTTGGCAACTATCACAAGCTTGGACATAATTCTTGGCATCTTGAAATATGTTGGGCCAGTAGTAGCCCATCCTTAAAATTTTGTGCCCAGTCCTTTTTGCAACAAAATGACCCCCACAAGGGCCATCATGGCAATCTTTTAGCAAATCATAAACCTCATCATCCCTCACACATCTCCTGATTTCTTGGTCCAGGCCTATGTAGAAGAGGTATCATCCTATCCAACTGTACCTGGCACTCTTTTGAATAATTTTCCTTCTTTTCCTAGGAGATAGATGGGGAGGTACCTTCCCTACAACCAAATAATTAGCAATGTCTGCATACCAAGGTGAGTGAATAGATACTGCAAACAAATGTTCATCAGGAAAGGAATCATCTACAGGTGAATTATCATCATTTATATGTAATCTTGAGAGAAAATCAGCAACCACATTTTCTTTTCCTGGTCTATCCACTATAGCGATGTCAAATTCTTGCAATAGTAACAACCATCTTGTCACTCGGGCATCAATAATAGGTTTATTCATTAGATATTTTATGGATGTATGATCAGTATGAATAAAAGTTGGGTAACCAGTTACATAATGCCTAAATTTATTGATTGCATATACTATTGCCAAGAATTCTCTTTCAGTAACTATGTAATTCAATTCAACATAAGCCATGTTCTTGCTGATATAGTAGATAGCGTAGGGTTATTTGTCCTCCTGTTTCCCTAGTACTACACCAATTGCAGTGTTTGAGGCATCTGAAGAAATGTGAAAAGGCAGAGCCCAATTGGACCCTCTCAAGATGGGAGTTGTAGACAATCTCTGTTTAAGATCTACAAAAGACAATTCACAGTCGTCAGTCCAACGAAAGTTAACATCTTTTGTTAGTAAGAAAAACAATGGAGAGGCAAGTTTAGAGAATTTTTTTATGAATCTCCTGTAATACCCAACATGTCCTAAGAAAATGCTTACCTCTTTCTGAGTTGATGGAGTTGGAATATCTAAAATTACCTGGATTTTGGTTGGATCTACCTGAATTACTGCATAAGATATGAAGTGTCCCAACACTACCCCTTCGCACATCATCATATGGCACTTTTCTGTACTTAAAGAAAGATGATATTGTTTACATATTTTGAGCACTTTTTCTAGATTAGACAAAGCATATTTGAAATCAGTCCCATAAGGTGTAAATGCATCCATGAATATTTCCATATAGTCATTCACCATATTAGAGAAAATACCAATCACAGCTCTCTGGAAAGTGGCTGGTGCATTACACAAGCCAAATGGGAGAACCTTGTAGGCAAATTTTCCCCAAGGGATGGTAAAGGTGGTGTTATATTGGTCCTATGGGGCAATCTGTATCTGGTTATAGCCACTGAATCCATCTAGGAAAGAAAAATATTTTTTTCCGACTAAGTTTTCTAAAACCTTATCAATAAATGGCAGAGGGAAATGATCCTTCTGCATTGCCTTATTCAGGGATCGGTAGTCCACACACACTCTCCACTTACCATTATTTTTAGGCACAATAACCAATGGTGATACCCACTCATTGTATGATATAGGATAGATGAATCTAGCGTTGAGAAGTTTCTGAAGTTCTTCTTTAACAATTTCTTTAAGGTTTGGGTTCATCCTCCTTTGCGGTTGGAAAATGGGTTGGCATTCTTCTTTGATGTATATATGGTGGGTGAATAGCTCAAAGGGAATGCCTTTCATATCCATGTAATCCCATGCAAATGCTTCTTTATGTTCAATCAGTAAATTCATCAGTCGGTGAGTTTCAACGCTGGAGAGATCAGTATTGATGTTCAAGGTTTTTCCAGGTTCAATTTCCATAGCAACGCTCTTGGAACTGATTTTAGGAAATAATTTAGTTGTTACTGTTTCATCGTCCACTATTACAACATTTTTTGTTACATTGAATGTTGTTACAGTTGAATCACTCTGATTGGTAGAAGTTTCTAAGAACATTTCCGAGTTCATTTCTTCCTAGGACATAGGGTCAAAGACTCTGATCAATTGGTGGTGCATGTGTTGTGTAACGGCAGAGGGGTCACAAATAAAATAGTTGATGAATTCATCCTATGTCTCATCCTTGAAACTCGGGGCCTTTCCTATAGTTAGCATAGGCATAGCACTTTTAGCCTCAGTGTCCATCCATAGAGAGTTTTTAGGTTCTGCACTAGGTGTATGCAAGATACCAGATATATAAAATATGTAGAACATAAATGAAATGCTAGAAATAACAGAATAACAGTAAAATATCTAGCATAATCTTCACAATACACAGAAATGATATACAAAATAGCAACAGAAATAGCACTTGATTCAGATAGCAATGTTCACAGGCCTCTTCGAGGGGGCAACCTCCAATCGAGCAGTGCTCTGTTACAATAATATCCAAGCTAGGGTTCTCATACCCTCGACTCCTATTTATACTAAAAA
>ML778333.1:887665-924648 GCA_009831015.1 Picea engelmannii
AAAATGAAAATGTCTCCTTGGTATATATAGGAGACTAGGAGGTATAATTACAACTAATGGCCTAAAGCCGACATAAATAAAATAACATTACTAATCTAATATGCCCCAATTAAGTGGTAATGAGCCAATATTAGGGCTTAACAAGAAGCCTATGTTAGAACCTAAAAAATAATTATTTTCCCGATGAGGGTGGATGATGAGTGGATATGCAATGTAAATATGTAAATAAAGACTATGTATGAAATGCAAGCTAAATTAACACCAATATGCTCTAACCTATCCTAGCTAGAAGCTTACTAAAGTAACTAGTGAGTTCTAAGTTGAAACCAAACCCTTCATTACTTCTACACAAACAACTAATATAAAAGAGTGAGATCAGAAACAAGTGTATACAAATACATATAACTAGAGTATTCTAGATTACAATACTGCATACATTAACAAACCACAAATCTCAAGGTGTTAAGATATTTAAAGAGATACTTTAAACTAAAGAATCACACAGATTCTATGAGAATTAATCTATAACAACATAACATTCTTACAATCCATAGGAACATTGTCCAGATTGAGTCTATACATTTCTTGAAAAGACCAAAAAAAGGCCTTTTGCAAATGAGCTTCTATCATATTTTATACAAAAATTAGTAACTCCCATGTGTCCTTTTGTCTTCTTCTTGAAGAGCAAGTTACAAAATGGTTCATCTTCTCTTCCCTAATGACAAGTGTGCATAAAGTGATGCAATTTAGAGTAGTTAGGAAAATGATGAAAGAAACGGAAGGTATCATGTCCTTTTCCTATGAAATTTTGCTTTTGAGGTAGGCGATCCAAACTTCCAAGTGGTCATAGAGTGATTTGATCCTCCTATATGTCTGTTTCTCTAATTTTGCATTGTTCATAGAAATATTGTCATTGATGTCATTCATATCCTTCTCTAATTTTGTCACGAAAGCTTGTGCCATTGTATGAAGCTTTACTAGTTGTAGTAAATGTTGATCAACAATGTTGGTGGAGATGAAGGTAGTTGATTCATCTATTTGTTTCCTTCTATTTGTGTTTTCCTGAACTACATTTACCATTTCTTTTGTTACTAGGTTCCTGCCAAGCTCATCAAATATTTGGAGGCGGCCATTTCTGATCAATTCATGAGTATATTTATGGATCCTTGAACATACTGCCATAGATTTGGTTACTTCTCTATCAACTTGTTTTTCTATCTATTGGAAATGATCCGATGTGTACAAATCAATATTTCCCCTAGAGTTTCATGGCCTATATAAATTAGGAGGTGCATTGCAATTTTCCTCTATCCACATATCTATGTCAGCTATACCTTCCTGGATAGTGTTGTATTGTGCCAACTTCATTTGTATCTGGTTCTTTTGGTTGATGGTTATTGCAGCCACATCTTGGAAGTGGTGTACATGGGTGTACTTGTCAATAATGGAACTTCCAAGTAATTGATAACCTTCTTGGCACTGAATTTTAATATTTGGAGGATTCTCTCATCAACCTTTATCTGTCGAAGAGTTTCCTCAAGTTCTATGATGCTTAAATCCTTCTCTTCATTTTGTTTTCATAACCTATATATGTTATCTATATTGGCATCCATGAATGCAAAACCGACTCTAATTGTTGCCACAGGGTCCTCTCTAACATCTCCCATGATGGGTACTCGAGTGACAACTGATATAGGATCCCCTTCCATCACCAACATCTTCTTAACTCGTTCTTACACGATCCTATAAATTTCACTATCATATGTGAAGCTTCTAAGATCTATCACTTTAGCTCGTTGAGATGGCTCCAAGATTCCATGTCCTAAACCACTACCTATTTTTTATGCCTTTGTGCCTGCGATAGATGTTCTTTTGATATATACATCTATGGGGTGTCTTTCATCCCCTCTTCTCTCTACATTTTTCTTATGCCTTTCTTCCTCAACAGCTTTGTCACCCACTTCCTTCATTACTTTCTCCACTATTTATGTTTCTACTTTTGTTACTTCTTCTAGCTCTTTTTCTCTTTCGGCAGTAGATTTTTCTTCAGCTTCAACGTTGACTTTTTCTTTTTCAGCCTTAAATTTATGTTTATTCTTGGCATCATTCTTATTTTTTAACACCTTTTCTTTATCTCTCCTCCTTTTATCTACTCGTATTTCTTCATCCTCCTCAAAAAATATTGAATGAGTTGAGATAGATATGGGAGAAGATCTCCCAGCTTCCTATTGTTATGCTTCTTTTATGGCTCCCTCTCTTCCTGCTTCTTCATCGAAGATCCTTCCCTTTGGCTGGCCACGCCTGTTGAAAATGGATTCATCATATGTTTTGGAATTTTGGTGCACCTCCTCTTCTTCCCAGATATTAGTGTTGTATTCATAAGGAATATTGATGCTATTTAAGTGTTCCCTAATGGTATTTCTAGGATCATGTATTATGAATATCTCTTCTCCAAAATTAGAAAGGTTTACCATAAGTTTTGAAGGTGTGCGAAAATTGACGGTGTTGCATGTAACTCTTCCAATCATATTGTAGGATTTCTAATTAACTCCTCCTATATGATCGATAGACTTATCAATAAGTTCTCTTATTTGTGTGGGGGAAAGTTTGTAATTTATTCTAATGTATTGACGGAGTTAGTAATAACTCCTCTGATATTTTCAATGAACTTAGTAATAATTGTTTCGTAAAGTAAGATGGTTTTGGGGAGACCGAGGATGAGTTTAGAGGTTGGGATAGTTCCTTAGAACCTTTTCAATTGAATTCTATGTGCATAGAGAAAAAATTTAGGGCTTGAAAACATCAGTTGTAAGGAAATAAAGAAGCATCATCGTGGTGAAATTTAAGACCGGTTGGAAAAAAATTTAGGGGGAAGAAAAATCGTCAAAATTGGAAGAATATGCAGGTCCCATTGGCATATGTTGGTTTTGGAACTAACCAAAGGAATGGTAGAGAATGGTGTGGAAATATCCGACTAGGGAAATAAGGAAAGAAAACAATGCAAAAAGGAGAAAACAAATGAAAACCTAACCCTAACCCTAGCACAAAAGAAAGGCAAGATTCCCTTATCTGGATCATGATGTCACATGGTGATTAGGGATAATTTTGGGATTGAATGGGATATCTCAACGTGTTTTAACATCAGGGATTTTTTTTCTCAATCACGTGCGATAGAATAAAATGGTCCTGCCTCCATCCCATTTATATAGCCAAAAGTCTATTTTAAACATTAAATGTGGTAGAAAGAGGTTGTTCTGGTTAGAGGGTTGAAGGACAAGTTCTCCGATGAACATCGGAGAAATTATGTGAGATTTCTCTAATGTTCATCGGGGTACTTGTTCTAAATTCCTCCAATAATATCAGAAGGAAAGAGAGAAACTCCTCTGATATGAATCATATGAGTTAAAGTTAAATATTTTGATTCATACCAAAGTTGTTTCCTATAAATTTAGTGATAGCAGTGCATATCATATAAGGTGGAAATAACTCCTCTGATACATATCAGAGGAGTTAAATTTAACTCGTCCAATTCGTATCATAGGAGTTTGAATTAACTTTTTCAATTTCAAAAAGAAATTTTTGGCTTTTAAAATCAAAGTCTTTAAGGATTCTCCAAGTAAGGTATGCATCTTCTAATTAACTTGAGATGGAGAGGGAGACTCACAAGGATTTCTCTTGGGCTCAAAATATGAGGGGCTCCATTTTCTAGGGAGGTAAGTGAGATCAAACGGGAAAATGGAGGGTTATAGTTCATGTCATAACAGGTGGATATTGCATCACCAAAACCAAACCAATAGTGAAAGGGTATTTCCCAAAAACCCAATGAAAGCACTGGCTACAAGAGCACTCAATAAAATATGAAATCATAATGAAGAGAACTGAGGGGTTACCCTTCCTTTATACTTTTACATCCTCTTCTATATCCTTCATCCATACCTTCTATAAATTTCCCCTTTTTGGACCAAAACAAACGTAATCTTCATTTATCCTTCAATTATTATTTAAACATTAAAAATATATTTTTAATGCTTAAGTGGTTAATTGATTAATGTCACTTTAAATAAATAACCTCCCATAACTAAATGACATTAAATGACCCCCTTTGACTCCCTTTTTCTTCATTGGCAAGCCATGGAAGTTCTTTCTACTAAAAAATGGGGAAACCAAAAATTGGGGACATAAAAAAGTATTTCAAATCCAACTAGTTAAAGATATCATCCCAAATACTTGGAATAGACTCTCTATGTAGATACAAAGTTTACCTAACCATGACCAATAATAATAATATTTAAAAATATCATCACACCTAAGGAAAGTGGGGAGTTACATATTCCAACACTATATGGAAATCCAATCACCTTCATATTATATGTAAATATATTGTTAGTCATAATATCTACAGAGATATCTGATCTAGATGGATATTGGTGGCCACCCACCTATTCCAACTGGCTCCTCATGTCCATTTTTTTCAGCACATTATTTTGTACTGCTTTGTAATTGTGGGTTCTACACTTCTGGGCATATTTGAAGCCCCACACATCTTCCAGGTGGATACGGGTGGCCTCTTGCCTAATCCAACTGGCTTATTTCATATGTTTTCATGTGAGCACATCTTGTTATATTTCTAGGGCCGTTTTGGGGCCCTATACATTGTTTTTTTTTTTTTATCGCCACAATCAGACTATAGATGTAGTCATATTTTGACAGTGTAATGTGTATTTCTTTGAAATACCTTTCCAACGGGCTATCACGCACCTAAAATGAAGGTCATATGAAAAATTTACGACCCTAGGAAGTTGAGGCACCAAATTACACCAACTTACCCATAAGGCCCACATGACTTTTGGCATCTCACCTTCTAGGGTTAGGTTTTTGGATGTCTAGGTTTTTGGAATTCATGAGTAATATCAAAAAAGGCTTCTTGAGCCTCATTGTAATTCATTCTTCTTAGACGAATGCACATAGTAGCCACATCTCTTCTCAGATATAAATACCACCATTCGAGCAAGTGTTTCAGTTCTGCAGTTTTACTGTTTCAACCTATTTCATTATTTAATAGAAGATATTGTTCACTAGATATTTGTGCTATTTTCCATATCTTTGGTTTTATTGTATTCAATATGTTAATAAGTTCATTTCTCTCCTAAATACGGATCAATGGTATCAGAGCGATCTTCTCTTCATTTATTTTTCTTCATGCATGTCTCCGACAAGATCTGGGTACAAGAAGTTGGGACTCGAACCAATCAAGCCATTACCAAATCAGTCGCACTGAGCCCGACAAAAAACCATGGGGGATGAAAAGAAAAATTATGGAGTAGGAGATCCTATTAAAAACTTTCTCGAGGAAGCCCTCGCACGACAAAGGAATGAAATGATGGACAACTTCGCACGGATCCTTCAACAACTGCCCATGGGAGAAGCATGTTCATCAAGAAGCCATGCAACCCTCTTCAAGGTACAAGTAAATTTTGATATTCCATTATTTGAAGGACTGATAGATGCAGATGTTATAGATAAATGGTTGAATCTTCTCGAAGGACACTTTTTGGTCCATAATTTTTTTGATAGGGAAAAGATCACTTTTGCACTCCTCAAGGTTGTTCCCCGTGTTAAAAACTAGTGGGATACTTACTCTAACCAAAGGGTTGTGGAGGAATATACAATGTTTTTGGTGGCCCCTACATGGGATTCCTTTCGGCATGCCATTAAAGAACATTAATACCCTATTGGAAACTATGAGGACTAGTACACCAGATGGACCACCCTACGTCAAGAAAGGGACCAAACAGTACCAGATTTCACCAACATTTTCCATACCCTATGCACCAAATTGGGTATCAAAGACTATGAGCATCATCTTATGCTCAAATACCATGGTTGTTTTCATAGATACATTCAAACAGAAATGGAGTTCCTGGACATCACCTCTTTGGGAACGACTTATAGATATGTTGTCAAGATCGAGCAAAAATGACAAGATTTTGGATCATCAAACCCCTCACAACCGAAGTAGGGAAAAGGTATCCCCAACCCACACAACAAGGGACCAAGTCGATATGGCCACCCCCAGGACAACCATTCCAAGCTACAATACAATAAGGGAAATGAGAAGATGAAGAAGGACAAAGGAAAATGGTGTGAGTACCATAAAAGTCCTTGGCACAACACTAAAGAATGTCGCTCTAAGAATTCCCTCATGGTCAAGTTGAAGGCTTCTGAGTCGAAAGCCAATTTTGATTATGAGTCAAGTCTTGAAGGAGGGAAGTAGATTATCTATGTTGAACCCAGTGCCACTGTCACTACCACCAAAGTTTGACTAATAAAACTAGAAGAACCAGAGGAAGGGGAACGCCTCTTTCACTCGTAGATGTGGGTCAAGGGGGATCCGATTCATTTCATTGTTGACAACGATAGTTAGAAGAACCTGATTTCAGCAGAGGTTCTCAAGTGGTTGGACCTGCCAATGACACTGCACCCGTAGCCCTACACCATTGGCTGGATTCACTAAGGAAGAGATCTTTGTGTCAACCAACAGTGTTGTCTACCCTACAACATCAAGCCTTTCAAAGATGAGGTACTGTGTAATATTTCTCCCCTTGAATTTTTTTATGTTCTTTTAAGAAAAACATATTTGTGGAAGCGTCATGTTGTGTATGAGTATAGAACCCATATCTTTATTATCACTTTGGGTAGAAAATTGTATAGGATCCCAGAGGTAGCGCCACCTACTGCTATTTATTTAATCTCTGTTAAGAAATGCAGTAAGGTCATTTCACAGACCGAGAAGTTCATCTTCTTTGTGATCCATGCTCACATTAAATAGAATATCATCGCCACATCTGTGGCCTCTACACAATGTCTCTCTGCAACAAAATCAAGTGGAAGGGATCATGGAAGAATACAAAGACATCTTCTCCTCACCTATAGGGGTACCAACACACTGCCAATTCAAGCATCCAATTGATATGACCCCCCGACACACCTCTACCTAATGGACCAGTCTATTGGAACTCACTAATGGAGAATGAAAAAATCAAGCATCAGATCCAAGAGCCTCTTCAAAAGGGGCACATCAAACCCATATCCTCCCCTTGCGAAAGCTCGATTGTACTAGTGCAAAAGAAGGAAGGGACTTGGTGACTCTACATTGATTACAGAGCCTTAAACAAAATAACAGTCAGGAACCGCTACCCCATTCCCAAGATTGATGAACTTATTGAAAAAATCAAGGGGGGAGAGTTCTTTAACAATATTGACCTAAGTCTAGCTACCACCAGGTTCCCATCGAACCAACTGATGTATGGAAGATAACCTTCAAGTCTAAAGAAGGTCTCTATGAATGGATAGTCATGCATTTTGGCTTAACAAATGCACCAGCCACTTTCATGAGGTTGATGGATGACGTATTGAGACCCATCACGAAATCCTTTATGGTGGTATATTTGGATGACATCCTCATATTTAGTGGAATGTGGGAGGAGCACATGCGGCATATTCAACAAGTTTTGAGCACTCTGTGGCAACACAAGTTGTATGCCAACTTGGGAAAATGCTCTTTTGGCATGAATAGGGTCCAATACTTGGGATACATTGTTGATGAGAATGGGATACATGTTGATCCATCTAATATCCAATTCATCCGTGACTAGCCAGCCCCGACCAAACTAATCGAGCTTCAGATCTTTTTGAGGATAGCCAACTTCTACCGATGGTTCATGTTGGGATTATCCCACATTGAATTGGCCCTTAGACAGGTGACCAAGGGAAATGGTAGGGAGAAGTTTGTGTGGGGGAAGGAGAAAAAATGAGCATTCAATGATATGAAGAATCACTTGTGCTTATCTCCAGTACTCTCCTTGACCGATCTGCAGCAACCATTCAATATTGAGACTAATGCATCTGACTATGTTGTGGGTGTAGTTCTCACTCACAATGGGAATCTGGTGGCATACCATAGTGAGACACTCTTTGATACTATCTGAAAATACCCCACCTATGACAAGGAAATGTACTCCATTGTACAAGCATGTCATCAATGGAAACATTACATTCTAGGGAAAGAGATGATCATACACACTGATCACAAGCCTCTGCAGTTCATACATACACAAGGGAAATTGAAAAATGACCACCATCAGAAGTGGTCCACCTACCTACAAAATTTCATCTCAACATCAAGTATAATACAAGTATCTCCAATCATGTCATTGACTACCTCAGTCAGCCTCTTGTGGCTGAACTCACAACTGTGCTCCATTCTTATGGATATGAAGCCTCAAAGTGGCCCCAAATTTATCAGCAAGATCCGGACTTCACCACCACATATCAGCTCTTGGGTATAGGCACAACTATCACAAATTTTCACATTCAGGACAGACTCTTATGCCACCTAGGCTATATCTGTGTTGGTACAAGCGAGCGTGCAAAGATGATTTTGGAAGCCCACTACAATCGAGTGGCAAGACATTTTGGCATAGAGAAAATTTTGGTCGTTCTTCATAAACATTTTTATTGGCCAAAAAATCGACAGGACGTCGGCAAGTATATCAGATCTTGTACTTCCTATGCCATTTCCAATCCAACCATCAAGAAGAAAGGATTATATACCCCTCTTCCTATTCCCAAGAAGCCTTGTGAATCCATATCAATGGATTACATGTCTAGCTTGTCGTCCACCAATAAAGGAAATGATTATGTGTTTATGGTCGGCAATCGGTTTTCAAAGATGGCCATCCTCACAACTTGTAAGAAGAATGGCATAGTCGCAGATACTCCCAAGATATTCTTTGAATGAGTGTGGGTCCACTTTGGGATACCACAAACCATCATCGTTGATCGAGACAACAGGTTCCTCGGTACCTTTTGGTCGAGTCTCTGGTCTCTGTTGGACACCAAGCTCACAAAATCCACTGCTTTCCACCCCCAAAATGATGGCCAAACAAAGGTTTCCAATCGGATGATTGTGCACATCCTACGCATGTACAATTCTAAGCATCCATGTACATGGGACGAGAGTCTCCCATATGTCCAACATAATTACAACATGGCTCTCCATAATTCCACCAGCCATAGCCCATTTTAGGTAGGTCCAGGATTCCAACCCTTGGGACCCATTGATCTTTCACTTCCTCTTGTCACTGTATAGACATAATATTCCCCTGATCAGTCTGTGATAGACAAAGCCACCATATTCATTGAGAGGATTCATCACATTCACCAACAGGTCCAGGATATTTTGCAGAAATATAATACTAAGTACAAGAAGTTCCATGATCAACACAGGTTACCACACCAGTTTTAGGTTATGGTTACATTTTCATAAGGAGTATCTCACCGGGCCCCATCGGAATCTTCTCCCAATTATTTATGGGCCTTACACTATCACCAAGGTTGTGGGTAGCAATGCTTTTGAGCTCAACACTCCACCCTTCCTTGGTCTACATTAAGTATTCAATGTGGACCTCCTTCGACCATATTTTCCACCATTATTAGACACCTCTAAGATATTTGAACATATGACACCAACATAGCTCAACCCTGAATGCATGGAACAAGCATCCACTGATCAGATAGTGGACACACAAGTTAAGGGAACTCACTAGAAGTGGGTCCAACTTTGTTGGGTTGTCAAGGTAGGGCAACTCCTACACCAAGATAAGTGGCTCACCCGGGGCCAAATCCATCAGAAGTTTCCTCACCTGATGGGGGGACTCAACGAAATGGATACCATTTCTTCCTAAGGGGGGAATATTGATCCAAGTGGATATTGGTGGCCACCCACCTATTCCAACTGGATCCTCATGTTTGTTTTGTTTAGCATGTTCTTCTCTACTACTTTGTAATTGTGGGTTCTACATATTCTGAGGATATTTGATGCCTCACACATCCTCCAATTGGATACAGGTGGCCTCTCGCCTAATCCAACTAGCTTATTTTGTATGTTTCCATGTCAGCACATCTTTTTGTATTTCCAGGGCCGTTTTGGGGCCCTAAACATTGTTTTGTTGTCTCTCCACAATAAAACTGTAGATTAAGTTAGAGTTTGACAAAGAAATGTGTAGTTCTCTGAAATACCTTTCCAACAACCTATCACATGCCTAAAACGGAGGTCATATGAAAAAGTTACGACCTTGGGAAGTTGCGGTAACAAATTACACCAACTTACCCATGGCGTTTGGCGTTTCACCTTCTAGGGTTAGGTTTTTGGATGTCTATGGTTTTTGCATTGATGAGTAATATCAAAAAATGCCTCTAGAGCCTATTTTTAATCCACTCTTCTCAGAAGGATGTGCGTAGCAGCCACATCTCTTCTCAGAGACAGCTACCACCATTCAAGCAAGTGTTTCAGTTCTACAATTTTACAGTTTCAGCCTATTTCATTATTTAATACAAGATATTGTTCATTGAATATTTGTGGTATTCTCCATATCTCTGTGTTTATTGTATTCAGTCTGTTAATCATTTCATTCCACTCCTAAATCTGGATCAATATCTTCAACCATGTAGAAATCTTACAGAAGATCTAGATTGTTAGGACTAGGGCAAGAGATAGTCATAAAAGAGAAAGTATCACAATTTTCACAAGCATTGAGTTTTCCATAATTATATGATCAATTTAAAGACTACGCACAAATAAAAAATGAAATATGGAATACTTATTTCCCTTGAAACATGAATTGATATAATACAGTGTCGAGAATCAATTGGAATTGAGTTTTTGTTGTTCTCCATATGGCCACAACCTCACATGTCAATATTACTAATTGTGTAGAATTCTTGGACTTGGGATATCATCACTCTTTCATCACCTTGTTGGCTACTTATGTCCATATTGGGAACTTCAATCATCACCAAAGATGAATAACCATAAATTCTAGCAACTTTGCCTTCATTTCTTAGCCCACCATCATCCTTTTTCTATGTTGATCACTTCCTCTTAACATAAAATGATGTGCTGACATATCATTCACACGAAAAAATATAATGATATGAAAAATCATAACACCCACAACATATTACTCTACTATTTGCATGTTCCTAGGAAAATAATGAATCCTTTGGCTCTCATACCAAAAATGATGCAATTAGAGTTACACAACAAATAAAAAAACACATAAACAAATTAAGGGACACTGGGATTATTCTCAACAAAATGTTTGAAGGGAAAATTATATTATTCAACCATTTATGTCTGTTACATTCTAGTGTACAAATGTTTCCTTATATAATGATAGGTGACCATAACAACTATTTCATAATGAGATTGTTAGTTCAAACCATCTCCATAATTCTCTCCACAATATCTTCATGAATTCAACAAATATTTATCCCTAACTTCTCTACTTTATCCTCATATCTCAATCCTACATACACTTCTAGAATTAGTCTACATTATTAGAAATAATAATATTATTTAGACATTATTCATAATTGTTATAATGTTTTGTTGGCAGCCAATCATTATTTTTTTAATTGCTCTTATAAAACGTTGCCTACACCCCTTGTCTCATTAAAGACAAAGTATCATTGCATTGTGCTTCTAGACTGCATCCCATTTTTACGACAATTGCAATGTGTTCTCGACTTGATTTTCACAACTGCAAGTGTGAAAATACCTTTTTCATCGTTTGGAATGTAGTCGTCTTTTCTCCTTGATCACTGGTTTATTACATAACTGCTAAAGGTTTTCTCAAACTTATATCTTTGAGCATTATCTTACCTTGATTGCGCATTTGGATTTGTTTGATTGCTAAGTCTTTGGGCATAAAATCTATTGGTTTCATTCTGATCTTACGAAAAGTTGTAATGGATTGGGTATTATTGCTTTTATCCTTATTGTTATGGACTTTTCACTCAATTATTTTTTATCATAATGTTCTCAAGACTTTGGAATATAAACACTTCAATGTGAAATGAATTCATTGGCAAGTTTATGAAGTTTATTCAAACAATGGTTTGAAGGCGCACAGATTAATCATATTGGATTAATGCTTGGTATATCATTTGGTAAGTTGATAATACATTGGATGATTCGTAGTTCCAAATCATGTATTGGCATTGATTAATTTTTAACCTCGTGGTTGAATGATTGATTGAAACGATGAATATGGTTTTGGATTGAACTGTACACTTGGCATGAGTATAACGCATGATATTGATCCTGATCCGGTCGACTGGCACGTTAATATGATTACCCACCTGTTAGCTGGCCGATACGCGTGATATAAACGATTATAGGTTTAATGACACTGTACTCAGTCAATTAATACAGTGCGTGGAAGTGGTAATCCCACCACCTTCGCACGCATGCAGTTAATTCCGGTCTATTCGAGCTTTGAAGCCCTCAAACCCATCGTTTGAATTGGCTCGGGGCATTGTTTCATTCAGTTAAACCCTACCATGTACAGAGGTTATGGCTCCTGTTGTAAGGGCCGAACCTAATGGATGCCAAGCACTGTTGACATTCAGTGATGCATGTAACGACCTGGAACAAAATGGATGGCTCGCTTTCATAAAGAAGTTTGATGGCTTTGATCTCGCTGTGGCTCGGCAATTCGCGTTGTCGTTTGATGGCTGCCGAGCCAAAGTGGGAGACGTTCAGCTAAAAATTACTGAAGGATTTCTCAGTATGGCAACTGGCTTACCTGCCAAGGGACAAAAATGGTCGAAAAGTTGTAAGGTAGTTGATGTCCCATGGACGTTATTGTTCCAGTCACACACAGTGAAATCGTACGACAGAGGGCTACCTACAAAGATGTTGAAACCCCGCTGGTATGATCTCTTGATGATTATTAAACGTTTTGTTACCTGTGAAGGCAGGTATGGGTTTATTTTCCTATTCCACCTACGTTTATTAATGGTTTTCATGGGTTTCGATTTGAACATACCTTACTATCTTCACCGAAGCCTATTCAAAATGGCTAAACGATACAAACAGAGTCAGGCTGACACCAGCCTCTTCCATGTCAGATTAATCAAAATGGTTCTAGTTTACGAGTTAGGGTTGCATCGTGACTCTTGGCATGAGTTCCTCAGCCGTAATGGTTTTGGGGAGTCAAACCCTCCACAGGTAGATAAACCTGTGGTGGCCGAGAGCAAATCTACCCCTGTGCCTTATGATGTTTTATTACCTAGACCTAAGCCCGAGTTGCCTACAAGTTTGCCTAAGTCTGTACCAAAACAAGCCGAAGCTACTAAAGCTACAACCCGAAAGACTAGAACAAAGACTGGAGTTGATACTCGAGGCAAGAAAAATGCAAGATTGATCTCTCGCATGGCGAGGAACAAGCCTAAGCTTCCTGCCAAAACAGAGCCCATCATGATTAGCGAGGACTCTGATTCAGACATTGAACGATTTCTATCTGAAGAATATCCTTACTCCGAGGGATTGTGTAGCAAACCACATCACGATTTCATTAGGAACCTCCCTCCTTGGCTACGGAATAACCCCGACTTTCCGGGTATTGAGCCATTACATGAAACCCTCGGGGAATCATCAAGACCCCCTTCTGTTCAGCCTGTTGTTGTACCTTGTGATCAATGTGGATTATGGATCGAAAGGTACTATCTGGATGTACCCACATTGCATTCCAGGATTCATGAATTAGAAAACCAAGTGGCTACGCTCACTGGTAAAGATGCAAGGGTGTGGCCTTCCGATAAAAAGCAACGAACCACGGGCTCAGTCCTGTTCAAGAACGTAGAGTCTGCCACTGCAATAATCAATTAAAAATTGGCATAAGACCCAACAGCTGTGATGGTATTTTTCTCATATTATTCTCTGTACATATTTTGCCTGCTCTGTTTTATAAAGCATGCTTCGTTGTATATAATGTTTGTTATAGTTTTAATTATCAATTTCTGGATTGATTGGGACTAGATTTAGTTTGATTGATCATATTTTGATTTGAATTTTGATATCTTTTCTATTGTTGAAATGCAAACGATATCTCTGTTTGATTTGGTTACATTTTGTGCGATATGATAGGCAAATTGGTTGGCTATGTTGATTATATTTTCTATGTCAAAGACCAATTCGTATATCATTCAATACATAATAAATTTTCAATGGATAACAACAATAGCTATTACGATGTAAACTATATTTCGATGACAATAAATGCATTATTCGATTGAGATTACAGGGATGGATTGATCGTATCAAGTCTTATGATTTTGTGTCCATAATTAATTTCAGTTATATGCCTGGTTTGTCGACTATGAGGTTTGAAGACTGTTGAATCAATGCTCGTGGATTCCGTTGGAAGCAATTCATACATCATGCTTTTAATTGAAGGATCTCAATCTACTGATTGTGATTATAATTAGTCAATTACAGTTACGACTATACCTGTAAATTATTTGAAACACGGCGAACGAGAACTGTGGTTGGATTCTATAGATACAGTGATGCCTGAAATCATAATGGCTTTCTATATTGGCAATGATACGAATCTAATGCTAATCGATAGTTATTGTTTGTATTTCATGTGATTTGGTTTATCATTAATTGCAATCATGGAACAGTCTTGTTAAGATTTGATCTGATTTTACAACGATTGGGAAAACAGAGTATTCCTGCTCTGCCCCGATTGTATTCTATTCGACTTGGTTTAATTGGAAAGATTTATTTTTCTCAAATTATTTGTAATTCATAAAGATTGGATTCGATTTGATTTTGATTATATGTCTGGTCTTATTTACTATTCTAGATCAGCTACAGAATCAGGAGATTCTGTAGCTGAGTCTATAGAGTCATTTTTTTATTATTTCTTTAATAAAATACTCCTCTAACTTGATCTTTATGTCTATTACAGGGAAATCCGAATTGGTAGTGGATGTGAGGAGCAGTTGGAAGATATCTTGAAGATTTCACTTATGCTTTTAGTTACTTAGTTTAAGAGATTTTTGGGATCATTCCCAGATTGTGTAAACTGTTTGCTATTACTCACAAGGATGTTTTACCTTGTGAGAAAACTTATATAAACCTATGGTTTGTAATATTGAGAATCATCATCAGTTGGAAGAACAAGTATATGTAATTCTTATTCAAACTGGAGCAAAATTGATGCGTTGTTATAGCTTTTGCTTTTCAATTTATCGACACTTTGTTCCAAGTTTTGTATATCAKTCTGTCWATGGTTTAGTATYACTTTGTTRTCTAAATCAAATAYAAKTGATATAATYTCTTAYTGTKATACATATCTTGTYGCTYCCAARGAGTTTAAGAACATAATAGTTGTTGATTCATCTTATGAATGATAGCTTTGTCTTCTTCGTAGGCTGAATTGTTATATAAATTTTCTGCATTATAGGTTTCCCTTCTGCAGAGATTTATCATCATAAAACTGTTATGATTTCTTCTTTGTTTGTCCTGTAACATACTTCAATAAGCAACACAGCTGATCCTTTGCGAGAAGATTGAGGGCTAAATGGTGTGAATTTCTTCCTCCAATCAGCTTAAGAAGCAATCATACGCAGGACAGACCTAGAGCGTTTCCAGGTTAATTAGTTAGGTGTTTATTGCTTTTATTAATTAGTATAATATAAACGATAGCTTAGTTAGATTTATATTACATCATTTAATTTCAGGAATATATATTAGATTGTTATATTTCAGTTAGCTTTCTTTTTTTTTGTTCATAAATCATAAAATCCAAAAAGAGACCCTTGGCTGTCTCAGGGCAGCAAACGCATTAGTTTCACAGGTTTTAATCAAATCTGTAATTTGTCCATATTGTATATTTGTGAATAAAGAATGATCATAGCTGATAATTAAGTAGTTGATTTGAGTTATTATAATCATAGTTAGTATTTTGTATATATAAGTAGTTAGTAATTTCTAGTTAGATTAGTGTAGTTAGTTTATAGTTTCCTTTATTAGTTTATTTCTTTGTCTTTGTTTTATTAGTTTCTAGTTTCCCTTTAGATTTCTTAGCTCAAATCATTTATCTTTGGTTTCCACACGAGACCTTAGAGCGGCCAACGAAGCCGTTAAACTCGTCAGGGTGGTCCATTCCAAACGGCTTGGGTTATTAGACAACCCCGGACCGGTTCCACTCTATTAATTGACGGACGGTCGTTTTCGCCCGTCAAAAAATGGCGCTAGAAGGAGGGAATGAACTTAATTAATGGCATGAGGTGGTCGCAAGACTCCTCCCCCACCTAATCGCACTCCCATAGTGACTAGAAGCCGTTCACAAGATAATATTCCCCCTCAAACAGCAACTACTTCAACAGAAGATCCTCAGATCACAGTTGAGCCAGCAACCCCTAATCCTATAGGCGATGATATACAAGAAATTTTTAGACAATCTCTAATTAAATCACACAAATCTTTTGCTAGTCTCAGGCAACCACATCGCCTGTGGAGCCAACCTTTAGACTTCTCCGAAGTCAGAGAACAATTGGGTGATATAGATCCCACTGTGAATTCTATGGATTCAAACACAAATCCTGCTGCAGGAGGATCTAGGATACCTCCTTCTCCTCCTCCTTCACCACCTCCCTCATCTCCTTCTTCTTCTGGAGGAGATTCCTCTTCGGACGAAGGCAATCCACCTTCACGTCCTCCTACACCCACTACCCCAATGGCTAAACAGAACAACCCTGCTAGACCTTGGTTAGACCAAGATGTTGTAGTTGTACCTGGACCTCAGCATCCTTTGCCTAAGCATCCAGAAAAATGGCTTACTAAGTTTGATCCTGATTCTAAACAGGTAGCGGAAGACCATATCAAAAAATTTATGTTAGACATCAGACTCCGCAACGTTGAACATGAAGACGTAGTCTGTAGGTTGTTCCCTTACACCTTTGAGGGTAGTGCGTCCACTTGGTATTTTTCCCAACAACCTCGCACTATAGCATCTTGGGAAAAGTTTGAGTCAATTTTCTTAGAAAATTTCGGAGATGGAAAACCTCTGGAAGTCTTAGTCATGGATCTCTCAAACTTAAAAATGAATGCTAAAGAAAAAGTCAAGGATTTTAACCAAAGATTTTTTACCCTTAAGAATAGAATCCCTGCAGACTCTATGCCTGCAGAAAGCCTCGTAATAGCTTACTACACCAAAGCTCTACATCAAAGCATAGCTATTTGGGTGAAAAGATCCAAAAAGGCAACGTTGTTAGAAGCCTTTGAAGAGGCTACTCAGATTGAAAACGATATACTTAGCCTTAAAGATTCCTCTAGCAATGAGACTGAAACTATTTCTTCCTCTAAGAAAAAGATTGAGATTCTTCCCAGGCCTACACAAAACAAAACACAATCCGAAAATTCTGATTTGGAAAATTTAACCAAAGTTGTACAAAAGTTATCTAATCAAGTCGTAGATTTAAAAAGGTCAACTGAGGAAGCCTCTTCAAGTAAAGGACCCTATAAACCCCCTTTCCGAAAGCCTTTTCAGACCAACCGACCTAATCCAAACCCCGAAAGCTTGAACCTAGAAAGTTTGCAATATGCTCTTCAGACGATTCTAGGACCCCAAGATGACTTAGTGCCTCCTGAAATCCCTCAAGAGGAAGTCGAGCAGGAAACTACCCAAGAAGAAGATTCTTCTCCTAATATCTTTGGTCACCTCTCCGATAGTATCTTCCAAGAAAACTTTGAGACTGTGCACCCTTACAATACTAGGAGCATGACCGCAAACAAGCCTCCTATCGATAGCACTACAACTTTACCTTCAAAGCCATCTAAATCAGTAGAAACTAAATAGAGTAATGCTAGCCCTAAATTAGATTACAATGTTGTCGAATATCTTAAGAAACTACGGGCAAACATTTCTATTTATGAGTTGTTGAAATTTCCATTTTTGTTACAGAAGATGTTGCAAAATATTTTAGATAATGGCAAGAATGGTAATTCACATGGTAGTAAGGTTGTACAAAGCAAAGTGCCAYAGAAGACTTCCACAAAAGATAATCYTGGTTCTCATGACAAAGGAAGCCTTCCWGTGCCAAATRTAAATAATGTAAATAACAATGTAAGTAGTGTAAATAATTCAGATAAAGTAGGAGTAGAAAATGCGAGTAAGAAACCACAARCAACAACTCTAAACACTCGCAAGAATGTTCCTCCTTTTCTTTTAACTTTCGAAATCTTCAAYARAAATGTGCATAATTGCATGGTTGACTCGGGAGCATCATCAAATGTAATGCCTTGGTCAGTCTGCCAAAAGATAAATGCCGAAGTAGAACCATCTTCTTTGAAAATTATACAACTTGATAGAACAGATGTTAAAGTTATAGGCGAGTTGAAAAATGTATTGATCAGATTATCGTCTAACCCAAAAGTTCATCAAGTTATCGATATAATTGTGGTTGACATTCCAGAAGTGTATGGTATGTTTTTGAGCAGATATTGGTCGGAGCAGCTACATGGCTACTTCGCAACAGACTGGTCTCACTTATGGCTTCCAGAAAACGGCAAGCCCAACAAGATCAGGGTGAACCGTGAGCGTTACCTCAAGTTCACAGTAACAGACTTGAATGACCCCAACGAGCCATATACACCTCCGACAGAGTCACCTGAAGTCCAAGGAATGGACACCTACTTCGGAAATTTCATGGTTGAAGTTTCACCTATCAATGATTCACAACAACAATCTGAGATCCTAGCATATACGCAACCAACAACTTCTGTCCAACAATCTTGTGACCCTGATAAGAATCAAATTTGGTCTTTATATTTTGATGGTTCCAAATCAAAAGAAGGAGTTGGCGCAGGCTGCATAATTATTGATCCCGCAAGTAAAAAAACATTATTGGCTTGTAGGTTAGAATTTGAATGTACTAACAATGTTGCAAAATATGAGGCTTTAGTACAAGGTCTCAGAAAAGCCTTAGACATGCACATTCAAAATCTAGTTGTATTCGGCGACTCAAAGATAGTGGTCAGGCAGGTGAGAAATTCTATACATTGTCTTACCCCGCATCTCAAGTGTTATCAATCTGAGGTATGGAGTCTAATAAAAGAATTTTCCGCTTTTAATATAAATTCCATTCCTAGATCAAGTAATGTTGAAGCAGATTTACTCGCTAATGTTGCCTCTAAACTTCTTCCTACAGAGGGCTTATCTCCAAATGCATTCTCCGTGGAGCTTTTGTTTCGACCATCTGTTCCAGATAATATCACGAGTTGGAGAGTATTCTATGATGATCAGCAGATCATTAATTTTCTGCACATGGAGGAAACCTTCCAAGGAGTTGTAATAGATGAACAAACGCATGATGATAACCTGCATGACTTTACGGTAATACCTAATCCAAAACCTCCTGAAGCTCAATCGGATATGGTAAATTCCTTGCCCAAATCTGTTTCTAGATTAGAAAAATTTTATAATTTTGAAAATAAATTCAAAAAGACGGTCAATTGTAAAACTAACAGTTCCTCGCTATCATATGAAAAAGTTAATTTGGGAACTAGTGAAAACCCTCAGTATATCAACTTAGGATTGGGATGTTCTAAGCAAGAAAAAGTTTCTTTTGTTAAATTGTTTAAAGAATTTAAGGATGTATTTGCTTGGACTTACGAAGATCTTAAGACATTCGATCCTAACATTATACAGCATGTTATTCCAATGAAGCCCCAAACCTTGCCTTTCCAACAGAAACTGAGGAAGATGCATCCAAAATTGGAACCGACCGTACAAAAAGAATTGAATAAACTCCTTAGTGCTAAAATAATTTTTCCTGTTAGACATACTCAATGGGTATCCAACCTTGTCCCGGTGCGGAAGAAAAACGGGGAAATTCGACTTTGTGTCGATTTCCGGAACCTCAACAAAGCGTCTGATAAAGATAATTATCCAGTCCCTCCTATGGAACAGATACTTCAACAAGTATCAGGTTCCGAGAGGCTGTCCTTATTGGATGGTTTCTCTGGGTACAACCAAGTTTTAATGTCTCCGTCAGACCAATTGAAAACTACCTTTCGTACCCCGTGGGGCACTTATGCTTATCGCAAAATGCCCTTTGGATTGATTAACATCGGTGCTACCTTTCAGAGAGCAATGGATATTGCTTTTCGAGGCTTGATCAATCACTCTGTGCTAGTCTACCTAGATGATGTGACCATTTACTCCAAAAACAAAGATGATCATCTAGCTCACCTACGAGCCGTTCTACTACGATGTCGTAAATTCGGCATTTCACTGAACCCGAAGAAGTCCATTTTTGCAGTAGAACAGGGTAAACTACTAGGATTCATTGTGTCTAGTGATGGAATGATTATTGACCCCGAGAGGACACAATTCATTTCCAAGCTTCCTCCACCCACTTCCAATAAATCCATGCAGTCCTTCCTTGACCAGATTAACTTCGTGAGAATATTTGTCCCCAGTTTCTCCGAAATGGTCAGGCCTCTCCAGAACTTGATTAAGAAGGACACACAATATCATTGGGGACCCACTGAAAACAAAGCTTTTAACGATATAAAGAAGGCCATAATTGATGCTCCGTCTCTCATGAGCCCTAATTTCTCTCAAGATTTTACACTTTATACTTTTGCCTCTGAGCGTTCCTATGCCACAGTTCTAACTTAGAAAAATGCCGACAATAACGAAGTACCCATCGCTTTTATGAGCTCTGATTTTAAGGGCATTGAACTTAATTACCCAGCAGTTGATCGGCAAGCCTACGCTGTCTTCAAGGTAGTGAAGCATTTCCGGTCGTATCTTCTGAAGTCAAGAACCAAGGTCGTTGTTCCTTACCCTGCCGTTAGGAACTTGTTAGTGCAAAAAGAGTTAGGAGAGAAAAGAGCCAACTGGGTTACCTCCTTGCAGGAGTTCGACCTAGAGATCACCCCAGCGCAGATCGTGAGAGGCCAAGGGTTGTGTAAATTGGTAGTTGATTTAGAGACCGAACCAAAGGAAGATAATGATACGTCAGACCTAGAACAACGCGATCAAAGTATAATTTGTTACACACAAAACCTAGTGAGTCCTTGGTATGATGATATTAGACACTGTCTTCAACATGGATCAACACCCCGTCACCTTGACCCTGCCAAAAGAAGAGCATTGAGACTAAATTCTGCCTCCTTTCATCTAGTTAACGGTATTCTGTTTCGTCTAAATTTTGATGGCATACTCATGCGTTGTCTCGAGAAGGACGAAGCAGAGAAAGTTTTGCTCGAGTTGCATGCAGGTGAAGCTGGTGGTCACTTCGGTGGTGATACCACTGCTCATAAAGTCTTAAGAGCCGGTTATTACTGGCCAACACTTTTTAAATATGCCCACGCCTTATGTCGAAAATGTATCATTTGTCAGAAAGCGTCAGGGCAATTGAAAAAACCAGCCTTCCCCTTGCAACCCGTTATAGTTGATTCTCCTTTCCAGCAATGGGGCCTTGATATTATTGGTCCTATTAACCCTCCATCCTCACAACAGCACAAATAAATTGTGACAGCCACTGATTACTTTACTCGATGGTCTGAAGTCGTCGCGCTAAAAATTGTCAACACAAGTCAGGTGATCGCTTTTCTTAACTCGCATATCATTACTCGTTTTGGCATCCCTGATTGTCTAGTCTTTGATAACGCTTCATACTTTTCTTCTCTTGAAATGAGTGAGTTCACCTTAGAAAAAGGAATAAACCTCAAGTACTCCGCTAGTTATTACCCCCAGGGCAATGGCCTAGCAGAGTCAACAAACAAAAACTTGATCAATATTATCAAGAGAAACGTGGCTGAGAACCACAAGAATTGGCACAACGCACTGTTGAATGCACTGTGGGATGATAGGGTAACACCCAAAGCCGCTATAGGTAATTCCCCTTTCTTCCTCGTTTATGGAAGAGAAGCCATTTTACCTCCTCATGTTCTTCTTCCTTCGCTCCAATTGTCACAAAAGGTTCAAGAAGAAGAATGTCCCCCTTTACAAAGTCGTATTAACGCCCTGATGAAGTTAGAAGAAGCAAGAACCCAAGCCAAGCATAAACTAAATCAACATCAACAACTTATTAAGAGCTGGTTCGATTCTAATTCTTCTTCTGATAGAAATTTTGAAGTAGGCGATCTCGTTCTAAAGTGGGACAAACAACATGAAGGAAAGGGTGAACACACTAAATTTCAAAATCTGTGGCTTGGGCCATTTCTGATTGCTGAAAAGTTGGGTCCTAGCTCTTTCCGTTTGCAGAGTCTCGAAGGACAGCTTGACACCTACCCGGTGAATGGCCAAGTCCTGAAAAGGTACTTTGCCTGATTTTATCTTTTTGTATACTATGTAAATATTTATTTTCTTTTTTATTTATTGCCTTTGTTTTCATTTTGATTTGATTGATCAGTTTGGTGTGTTTTTGTGTGTTTTGAAACATTTGCATGCTTACACACTGAGTCATTCAGACATAGACCATAGAAAAATCTCATCGCTGAAATGATTTCCGAAAGATCGGACAAACATCAATGATATGTATTTCTGAAAATGATATTGGAAAATGTTGTTTGAAGGAAGTTTACTATCTCAGTCTCTAAGTACAGCTTGTCATGGTTATCTTTATCTTTTTACGCTGTCCCTTTTCCGTAAAGGAATGACTCAAAAAGGATGTATCCCTGTCATAGTAAGTTGTTTTAGAAATAAAACATTTCTGGAGCTGAATAAGGACAGTATTTGAAAAAAAAATTGATGAGGTCTAAAAAATACGACAAAATATCAAGATTTTTCAGCGTCACCCCGCTCAGCTATCTATAAAGAATAAAAAAAAAAAAAGAGAGAGAGAGAGACAAATAAGAGCTGTGGGAATTGTTTGTAAACTCGTCGGGATACTGAACAGGTCCACTGGCAGCGGGGCAATGCAAGCATGGCGCCAAGACAACTTCGTCGAGGTACTGAACATGCCTGCTGGCAGCGAAGCAATGTCGGGTACATGAAAATCTTAAAAAATTATAAGAAACCTCTTTGAAAAGTCCTTTATGCTGATCTAGAACTTCTTGACAGGATAAAGACGTCCGAGTGGGTTAAATGGTAACCCTGCCAAGGCTATGGACGCCTGCTGGCAGCAGTGGCCATGCCAACAGTATTGAAGACATTATCATAAAAATCATGACTTGCTGATCTTTAAGACTGTTATTGGTTTGCATCTTTGAAAAACTTCGCTGGAAAAGATAGTTGATGATGTAGTACGATTTTTTGGTTGTCCTTTCAAGTTGAATTTTTCTTTGCTGCCCTGTTCTGAATTCATGGTTTATGACAGAGATAACTGCTTCGCCCAGCGTGTCGCCATTGTTGGCAGCCAATCATTATTTTTTTAATTGCTCTTATAAAACGCTGCCTACACCCCTTGTCTCATTAAAGACAAAGTATCATTGCATTGTGCTTCAAGACTGTGTCCCATTTTTATGACAATTGCAATGTGTTCTCGACTTGATTTTCACAACTGCAAGCGTGAAAATACCTTTTTCATCGTTTGGACTGTAGTCGTCTTTTCTCCTTGATCACTGGTTTATTACATAACTGCTAAAGGTTTTCTCGAACTTATATATTTGAGCATTATCTTACCTTGATTGCGCATTTGGATTTGTTTGATTGCTAAGTCTTTGGGCATAAAATCTATTGGTTTCATTCTGATCTTACGAAAAGTTGTAATGGATTGGGTCTTATTGCTTTTATCCTTATTGTTATGGACTTTTCACTCAATTATTTTTTATCATAATGTTCTCAAGACTTTGGAATATAAACACTTCAATGTGCAATGAATTCATTGGCAAGTTTATGAAGTTTATTCAAACAATGGTTTGAAGGCGCACAGATTAATCATATTGGATTAATGCTTGGTATATCATTTGGTAAGTTGATAATACATTGGATGATTCGTAGTTCCAAATCATGTATTGGCATTGATTAATTTTTAACCTCGTGGTTGAATGATTGATTGACACGATGAATATGGTTTTGGATTGAACTGTACACTTGGCATGAGTATAACGCATCATATTGATCCTGATCCGGTCGACTGGCACGTTAATATGATTACCCACCTGTTAGTTGGCCGATACGCGTGATATAAACGATTATAGGTTTAATGACAATGTACTCAATCAATTAATACAGTGCGTGGAGGTGGTAATCCCCCCACCTTCGCACGCATGCAGTTCATTCCGGTCTATTCGAGCTTTGAAGCCCTCAAACCCATCGTTGTAATTGGCTCGGGGCATTGTTTCATTCAGTTAAACCCTACCATGTACAGAGGTTATGGCTCCTATTGTAAGGGTTGAACCTAATGGATGCCAAGCACTGTTGACATTCAGTGATGCATGTAACGACCTGGAACAAAATGGATGGCTCGCTTTCATAAAGCAGTTTGATGGCTTTGATCTCGCTGTGGCTCGACAATTCGCGTTATCGTTTGATGGCTGCCGAGCCAAAGTGGGAGACGTTCAGCTCGAAATTACTAAAGGATTTCTCAGTATGGAAACTGGCTTACCTACCAAGGGACAAAAATGGTCGAACAGTTGTAAGGTAGTTCATGTCCCATGGACGTTATTCTTCCAGTCACGCACAGTGAAATCGTGCGACAGAGGGATACCTGCAAAGATGTTGAAACCCCGCTAGTATGATCTCTTGATGATTATTAAACGTTTTGTTACCTGTGAAGGCAGGTATGGGTTTATTTTCCTATTCCACCTACGTTTATTAATGGTTTTCATGGGTTTCGATTTGAACATGCCTTACTATCTGCACCGAAGCCTGTTCAAAATGGCTAAACGATACAAACAGAGTCAGGCTAACACCAGCCTCTTCCATGTCGGATTAATCAAAATGGTTCTAGTTTACAAGTTAGGGTTGCATCGTGACTCTTGGCATGAGTTCCTTAGCCGTAATGGTTTTGGGGAGTCAAACCCTCCACAGGTAGATAAACCCGTGGTGGCCGAGAGAAAATCTACCCCTGTGCCTTATGATGTTTTATTACCTATACCTAAGCCCGAGTTGCCTACAAGTTTGCCTAATTCTGTACCAAAACAAGCCGAAGCTACTAAAGCTACAACCCGAAAGACTAGAACAAAGACTGGAGTTAATACTCGAGGCAAGAAAAATGCAAGATTGATCTCTCGCATGGCGAGGAACAAGCCTAAGCTTCATGCCAAAACAAATCCCATCATGATTAGTGAGGACTCTGATTCAGACATTGAACGATTTCTCTCTGAAGAATATCCTTACTCCGAGGGATTATGTAGCAAACCGCCTCACGATTTCGTTAGGAACCTCCCTCCTTGTCTGCGGAATAACCCTAACTTTCCGGGTATTGAGACATTACATCAAACCCTCGGGGAATCATCAAGACCCCCTTTTGTTCAGCCTGTTGTTGTACCTTGTGATCAATGTGGATTATGGATCGAAAGGTACTATCTAGATGTACCCACATTGTAGTCCAGGATTCATGAATTAGAAAACCAAGTGGCTACGCTCACTGGTAAAGATGCAAGGGTGCGACCTTCCGATAAGAAGCAATGAACCACGGGCTCAGTCCTGTTCAAGAACGTAGAGTCTTCCACTGCAATAATCAATTAAAAATTGGCATAAGACCCAACAGCTGTGATGGTATTTTTCTCATATTATTCTCTGTACATATTTTTCCTGCTCTGTTTTATAAAGCATGCTTCATTGTATATAATGTTTGTTATAGTTTTAATTATCGACTTCTGGATTGATTGGTACTAGATTTAGTTTGATTGATCATATTTTGATTTGAATTTTGATATCTTTTCTATTGCTGAAATGCAAACGATATCTCTCTTTGATTTGGTTACATTTTGTGTGATATGATAGGAAAATTGGTTGGCTATGTTGATTATATTTTCTATGTCAAAGACCAATTCGTATATCATTCAATACATAATAAATTTTCAATGGATAACAACAATAGTTGTTACGATGTAAACTATATTTCGATGACAATAAATGCATTATTCGATTGAGATTACAGGGATGGATTGATCGTATCAAGTCTTATGATTTTGTGTCCATAATTAATTTCAGTTATATGCTCGGTTTGTTGATTCTGTCAAAACCCTGTTTGTCAACTATGAGGTTTGAAGACTGTTGAATCAATGCTCGTGGATTCCGTTGGAAGCAATTCATACATCATGCTTTTAATTGAAGGATCTCAATCTGCTGATTGTGATTATAATTAGTCAATTACAGTTATGACTATACCTGTAAATTATTTGAAACACAGCGAACGAGAACTGTGGTTGGATTCTATAGATACAGTGATGCCTGAAATCGTAATGGATTTCTATATTGGCAATGATACGAATCTAATGCTAATCGATAGTGATTGTTTGTATTTCATGCGATTTGGTTTATCATTAATTGCAATCATGGAACAGTCTTGTTAAGATTTGATCTGATTTTACAACGATTGGGAAAATAGAGTATTCGTGCTCTGCCCCGATTGTATTCTATTCGACTTGGTTTAATTGGAAAGATTTATTTTTCTCAAATTATTTGTAATTCGTAAAGATTGGATTCGATTTGATTTTGATTATATGTCTGGTCTTATTTACTATTCTAGATCAGCTACAGAATCAGGAGATTTTGTAGCTGAGTCTATAGAGTCATTTTTTTATTATTTCTTTAATAAAATACTCCTCTAACTTGATATTTATCTCTATTACAGGCAAATCCAAATTGGTAGTGGATGTGAGGAGCAGTTGGAAGATATCTTGAAGATTTCACTTATGCTTTCAGTTACTTAGTTTAAGAGATTTTTGGGATCATTCCCAGATTGTGTAAACTGTTTGCTATTACTCACAAGGATGTTTTACCTTGTGAGAAAACTTATATAAACCTATGGTTTGTAATATTGAGAATCATCATCAGTTGGAAGAACAAGTATATGTAATTCTTATTCAAACTGGAGCAAAATTGATGCGTTGTTATAGCTTTTTCTTTTCAATTTATCGACACTTTGTTCCAAGTTTTGTATATCAGTCTGTCAATGGTTTAGTATTACTTTGTTATCTAAATCAAATACAAGTGATATAATTTCTTATTGTTATACATATCTTGTTGCTTCCAAGGAGTTTGAGAACATAATAGTTGTTGATTCATCTTATGAATGATAGCTTTGTCTTCTTCGTAGGCTGAATTGTTATATAAATTTTCTGCATTATAGGTTTCCCTTCTGCAGAGATTTATCATCATAAAACTGTTATGATTTCTTCTTTGTTTGTCCTGTAACATACTTCAAGAAGCAACACAGCTGATCCTTTGCGAGAAGCTTGAGGGCTAAATGGTGTGAATTTCTTCCTCCAATCAGCTTAAGAAGCAATCATACGCAGGACAGACCTGGAGCGTTTCCAGGTTAATTAGTTAGGTGTTTATTGATTTTATTAATTAGTATAATATAAACGATAGCTTAGTTATATTTATATTACATCGTTTAATTTCAGGAATATATATTAGATTGTTAGATTTCAGTTAGCTTTCTTTTTTTTTGTTCATAAATCATAAAATCCAAAAAGAGACCCTTGGCTGTCTCAGGGCAGCAAACACATTAGTTTCATAGGTTTTAATCAAATTTGTAATTTGTCCATATTGTATATTTGTGAATAAAGAATGATCATAGCTGATAATTAAGTAGTTGATTTGAGTTATTATAATCATAGTTAGTATTTTGTATATATAAGTAGTTAGTAATTTCTAGTTAGATTAGTGTAGTTAGTTTATAGTTTCCTTTATTAGTTTATTTCTTTGTCTTTGTTTTATTAGTTTCTAGTTTCCCTTTAGATTTCTTAGCTCAAATCATTTCTCTTTGGTTTCCACACGAGACCTTAGAGCGGCCAACGGAGCCGTTAAACTCGTCAGGGTGGTCCATTCCAAACGGCTTGGGTTATTAGACAACCCCCGACCGGTTCCACTCTCTTAATTGACGGACGGTCGTTTTCACCCGTCAACATGTTTTAATGATTATCTAGTGTTCCTATATTACATGGCTATGGAATTGTGTAGTGTTATTCTTTGATAACAATAATCACAAGTAGGAGTTATTCATTCATACTCCCTCTTAAAAAATACTTGTGATCCGATCATTTATTTTTGTCTTTTCAAATGGTCCCATTTTCATCTTCATCTTCAATTATGTTTTCTCTTTGTCTTCATATGCATTATTCATCCTTTTGTATTCTATCTTCATCCTCATTAACCTTCTTGTACCTGCAAAACATAAGCATTCTTTAGCTCCATATGAAAATGTTACCATCCAATGGAATACATGGGTTGTCGGTTGTTGTATCCATCGATTCTTTGGGAAACCTTCTCTTGTACATGGTTCATCAACTGTTCCCCGATCACATGTATTCATACCTCCACCTTTTACCCCCTTACATCATCATCAATCATCATCCTAGGTTTTATTTTGATTACCCATAACCATACTCCCATTTCACTTACATTATGGAGTCACAAATTGGATCCTTTGATTGGAAGATTCCATTTCATGCATCATGGCCTTTCTCAGGGCCTACAACTAATATATTTATAAGGAAACATAAAAACATCACATGGGAATAAATGGAAAGATTGCATAAGTAGCTACTTCTGCTCTCCTTATGATGAGGACAAGAGAATGCGTGCAACAAAATTATGACGTATAATCAAGTTGGATGATGTCAACCAAGAAAAAGGTGAACAAATCCATGCATGATTCCATTGGACTAGAAAAATTGATGGACATACTATAGGCTTATTCAAAGATATGGTCTTAAAAGAGGTGAGTGAGTGTATATCGATGCTTAAAATGACTCATGGTTGTATCACAATGTTGAATCCATTGAAGATGAGTTTTTTGAGAAATGAAAAGTAGTATTTTAAGACTACACACTTGCTGAATAGAGGTAGGAAACTATTCAAACGTTATTTGGATTTACATCCTACAAATTTTTAGAGGTACAATGATGAGTTTTTTTTTTTTTTTTTCTCACTTGATGAGATCAAAGACACCCTACATAATAGGACAAATGTAGAATACCCTATGTTATACGTATTTCCATCTAAATTATATAAATCCGCCTGGGCATTTTTAGGGCCAAACCTACTCAAAGTTTATCATGAATCCCTGGAATCTAAGTCCCTAGTGACCACAGTTAACTCGGGTCTCATCATATTAATCTATAAGGGAGACACATTACCCTTATCAGTGTGTCATACAAAATTATGGCCAAAGAATTACCTTTCAAGACCAAAAAATTGTTGCTAAAACATATTTGACAAAGATAATAGGACTCATTAAAGGGCACTAAATTTTGTACAACATAATTTCTATGTGGTAGGGTATGGAGTGAGATAAGCGATCTAGCTCAAATGTGTTGCTTATTAAAATTTACTCTGATAAAACCTAAGATAGTTTTGAGTGACCTTTTATTTTTTATTTGTTAAAAGAATTGTGGTTTGAGCCTTATTTATTGATAATGTGAATTCTCTTTTTTGCTACTTTCTTTTCTTGAGTCTCCATTAGTTATGGAAAATATAAAGTGATTGACCCATTTCACTATATTGTGTAGGGTTTTTCCATTATCCCTATCCCTATATGTGTTAGAGATGAATCTTAGGGCTATCTATAATTCCATAAATGTATCCTAGATATGGTGATAGTAATACCCCTAATGAATCCTAATGTTTTCAAGCTTGTCAATGGAGACTTTATGGATGATTTATTTTTCCGGTGTTGAAGATCAGATCTCCTAGGCCAACACTATGGAAAATATTAATACTTTTCACATGGTTTTGATATCTAATATTATATGGGATATGACACAATATTATTGGTAAAGCCAAAGGAAAATTTCTTGGCTCCCTAACCAAAATTGGAGCTAGATTCAATAAGGTTAAGTATTTAATATTTTTCCCGTAGGGGTGTAGACCGATTGACAAGTTATGTGTAAATGGAAGGAAATATGTAAAGGAGGTCTCAAGTTCGATTCACCCCGATTTACTTGTGCTACATGCTTGTGGGTTGTGTGGCGCACCTAGGGTTATAGTAGTATCGGACAAGTATCGACCCTGTGTCACGCGAGTATGAGAACCGCGAGTCGCTGATTCCCCCAGAAAAAAATAAAAATAAAAATAAATAAATATATATATATATATATATATATATATATATATATATATATATATATATATATATATATATATATATATATATATTGGGTATTCCTTTAAAATTTGGAGTTTCCCCCAAGGACGCATAATACATTATTGTTCAATGAGTTAAAATAAGTTATAGAAATGAATCACCAAGCCAATGAATATAGATTCCAAATTCTATGTCTATAACAAAATATCATTAGCCACTCATGTGTACTACTCTTCTTGTTGGGTGAATTCACTTGTGACATGAACTTGATTGAAAAAATACATTTTCTTCTTTCTATGGGCTCATACATATCAAAGAAATATTTTTCATCGTGTTGAATAGGATATCTATTGCACTCTTAGGAATTATTGATCTCTAGAAATTATTAAAGCCTATCTTAAAGCTCGATCCTTGTATGCTAAGTGGATTATTAGACTTCTTGATGTAAAAGAGTTTTGGAAGTTCTTTCTTAGGTTTTTGGTTGGCCAAGGGTCCTGTTGGCAGCCATTTTGCATTTTTATCTTTTCCTTACAGGCTGCCTACACAAGGGTTTTGAACCCTCAATACTCGTCACAATTCTTTAAAACAAAACGACACTATTATCTTGCGCATTCACACACCTGCCTTTTGTTTTCGTTTTCACGAATGCAAGCGTGAAAACCTTGAATTGGAAGTCATGTCGATGGTGTTAAAATCATCTTTGGATTATTACCAATACTCTGGTTCATGTGGTCATTTCACCTCTAACTCAATAATAGTCATATGGTTGGCAAGACACCAAACCTTTACTCACTTTGCATGGTTGTTAATATGGTTTCAATTTATAAGTTTATGATGCAATGATTTTTGGTGTCTTTGATTAAATCCTTGGTGCAATGGTTTCATACAACGCATTAATTTTATGACTGAATCTTTGGTGCAATATTTGACATGTTGTTTTGTTTTAAAAACATACACATAATATTGTTGATTTAACATACGGACCAATTGTTGGTTATGAATGCTATGGTTTTCAAATAGTTATTTGGTCAAAATATTTTGGTTATGTATGTTATGGCTTTCGATGAGTATGTGATTAATCCATTTGATATTTGGGTTGTGATGTGAATGATTTGAATTACCAAGGCGTCGTCGATTGTACATATCAAAATGAATGTTTTGCATGGTTCCTTTTCATTCCACCACCCTCGCACGCATAGGCATTAAACGTCTGCCTTGCATCTCGGGATACCTCTGTTTGTTTTGAGAAAAATGTGGGAATTGGTCTGGTGTCTGCCCTGTCTAACCTCCTCACCATTTACCCTGTTAACTGTGTGCTCTCTCTTATGGCCCCTATAGTGTGCATAGAACCTAATGGCGTCCAAATGTTGTTGTTATTTGACAATGCTCATGAGGACCTGGAGAGTAATGGATGGTTAGTTTTCATCCAAAAATTTGAGGGTTTCAACCTCGCGGTCACTCAACAGTTTTCCCTCACATTCGATGGATGCAGGGCCAATGTTGGAGACATCCAGCTCGAATTGAATGAAGAGTTCCTCAGCTCAGCCACAGGTTTGCCAGCTAAAGGGTAGAGGTGGTTTAAGAATTCGAAGGTGGATGAAGTGCCATGGTCGCTCCTTTTTACCTCAAGAAAAATTATCAGTTGTGATAAAGGTATGCCAGTCACGGCCCTTAAGTCTCAATGGCATGATTTATTGGCCATTATTAAGAAATTTGTTAATTGCGAAGGTAGATATGGTTTAGTGTTTCTTTACCATCTCCGATTGCTTATGAATTTCGTATATTTCCCTTTGAATATGCCTCACTACCTCCTACGCAGTCCGTATAAAATGGCTAAACGATTTAAGAGGGAGAAGGTTGACTCTAGCTTCTTCCATCACTATTTGATTAAAATCGTTATTGTTCATCATTTGAGGTTGAGTGGTGACTATTGGCAAGCTTTCCTATTGAGGAATGGATTTGCCACTTTTGAATGTGGTCAAGTGGACAAGACTGTGGTCACTGAAACCCTTGTCGGGCCTGCCGTGCCACCTCCTACCCTCCTACCCGCTGTCGAACCCTCGACCTACCCAAACGCTGACCTACCTGACACCCTGCCTGACCCATGTTCGAAAGACAATGCAAAGACTTTTAAGAGGCCTGCAAGAAAGAATGGAAAGGGAAATACCGATGCCAATAGCAAAGGTAAGAAGGTTGCATGATGGGTATCTAGGTGTGCTCGTAATAATCCCAAAAAAAACATAGACCAGAAGCTTATTGTTTTGAGTGGAGATTTGGATTCTGAGATTGAGCGATTTTTGACCAAGGAGTACCCATACTCACACGGCCTCTATTCTGTTGAACCCTATGACTACGTATCCAACCTCCCACCGTGCCTTAAGGGTGAACCTAACTTCTCTGGGATCAAGTTTGACAGTAGAACCCCTGGTAATTTAAAAGACTCCTCACCTGTAGTGACTCGGCCCGATCAACCACAGTGCACTCAATGCAACTCTTGGCTCGAATGATACTACACAAATGTTCCTCTGTTGCAGTCTCGAAGTAAATCCTTGGAGGAACAGATGACTGTGTTGTCTAAGGAAAATGATAGGCTGCAAGCTAACGATAAGAGGCAAAAGACCACAGGTTCTATCATGTTCAGAAATTTTGAGGCATCCACTGCCATTGTTAATTCGAAGTTAGCCTGACTAAATCGTATCTCTATAGCCAAGGTATGATATTTCAACAATGTTTTTACAATGATTCTATTTATTTTGAATTAGCAAGAATGATTTCATTTTGAATTAGCATAAACTATTGTGTTTGCGTTGATTTGTTTGCTAAATCGAATATAGTTCTGTTTTGATTGAATCGATTTAACACAATTTTGTTGTTCTTGAATTAGCATAAACGATTCTATTTTTTTTGAATTAGTAATAAAAGAATTTTTTGATAGATCGCATACATTTCTGTTACCATTCGATTAATTCAACACGATTTCGTTTGTTTTGAATTGTCATAAAAGATTTGGTTTGTTTTACCAAGAATGATTTGCTTGTTTTGAATTGGTAATAAAGGCTTTGTTTGATTGACTACATACATTCTTGTTACCATTCGGATTAATTTAAAATGATTTTGTTTGTAAATATGACCAGCTACAGAATCGTGAGATTCTGTAGCTAGTCATAAAATTTGGATTTTTGTTGATTTTACAACTAAACACTATCTAAAATTGTTTATTCTTGTCCATCTACATGTACACACGAATTTAAAAGGGAATTGTATCTGTTGTGGCAGTTTAGAACATGTTTTTTTGTTACATAGTTTTGGTTTAAGTTGTTAGTCTGAGGCAGAAATAGGAATCTGGGAGATTGTTCCCATATTTTTTGTGAACAGTTTTGATATTTTCCACAAGGGATGTTTCACCCTATGGCCTTTATATAATTATTATTTTTTGTAAACAACCCATCACTGTTGGAAGAACAGAGACTATGGACTTATGGTTATACAGACTCGAATAAAAGTGGATTTGTTGTACGACTTTAGCTTCAATTTATCTTACTTTTGTTCAAGTTTTGTGCATAACAATTTGTAATCAAATTATTGACTACTTTAGATATCAAGATTTGTTACAGGTTGATGCATTATGATTTAAATTCTGTCCATGTTTGATGTATCTCATTTTACTCATAGCAATCACTCTGTTTGAATTTAATGAATAGAAGGTTTATCTTCTTTGTTAAATGAACAGTTATGTACAAATCTTCGCACTGAGATTTATCTAAATGTGATGATCTGAAAACTATAAAATTGTTGTTGTTTTATGTCTTGTTTGTTCTGTCATTCGTATTCAAAGAGTGTAGCTGCTTCCTATTTACGAGAAGCTTGTGAAAAATATGGTGCGGTTTTCTCCCATCAAACAACTAAATCGAGTACTATGCACAGGACAAGTAGGAGGCAATAATTTCAGGTTAGTCTATTATTTTATTCTAATACTTTAATTATTATAACGATTCACTGCAGTTTAGACAGATATATAATATAGATTGTTGTATTTTATTACTTAGTTAGATTGCTATCATTTCATTTTTTAGCACAGATTACTATTCTTATTGTTTAATTAGATAGCTGTCAATTTACTTCCTATTTATAAATGTTATAAAAAAATCAAAAAGGATATTGAATAATAGCTTCGCTGCCAATTTATACAGGATTTTCGCAGGTTTTCGATTAAAAATTTGCAATCTGTGAATACTGTACATATCATAGAAATATAATTGTATTGATAACTGAACATTTAATAACTAGAATTATTGTTTTATAATATTAGTTAGTAAACTGTATATATATGTTTTAGATTTGTATATAGTTTGTTGTAGCTTCTTTTTTTATTTCGATTAGTTTCTTTAGCTTTGTTTTTCTTTCATTTTCCTAGGACTTAGATCGGCCAACGGAGCCGCTAAACCCATCGGAGTGGATCATTCCAAACGGCTTGGGTTATTTAGACAACCCTGGACTGGATCCACCCCTCCAGTTGACGAGCAGTCAATTTCGCCCGTCAAGAGGTCCCCCTATAGGAAATCTACTTGAAAGGGGAATTGCTTGGATTGTTTACCTGTGACCATTTTTGTAGTCAAAATCCAAGTTTTTCTTGTGGTTTAGAGAATTTGGAAGTTATAGGAATCCACTAATCCCTTTCTATCTTGGAAGGAACCAACTCTTCGAATGGACCTTTCATTCAACTCTCATTGTCTCTAGTGGTCTCCACATGTTTGTGTAGATGGAATGCTTATGGTTGAATCTCATTGGTTCTTCGCTTGTATTTGTTATCAAAAAGGGATTTGCATGTTGAAAGATTTCATGGCTAATCAAACATGAACATAGATTCCCTAGACTAATTTTAATATTAAGTTTCATTTAGCTAATTTAGATCAGATTGTGGTGGAATGTGCATAGAGTTTGAGTCCAAACCATTGTGATTTTAATCTTGGCCAACTTGTACCAAGAGCATGATTAAGGGATTGGATGTTGGAATAGCCCATAACTTTCATGAAATACAAGCATACCATGGGCTACAAGTGGCTCTACTCAAAGATGACCTTTCAAGGTCATACAAATAAACTCTAGAGGTTGAAATCCAAATAGAAAACTTGTTTCTTCACAATACATAGTATCTAGAAGCCTATGTTAGAACCTAAAAAATAATTATTTTTCCAATGAGGGTGGATGATGAGTGGATATGCAATGTAAATATGTAAATAAAAACTATGTATTAAACCAAATCTTCATTACTTCTACATACATAACTAATATAAAAGAGAAAGATCAGAAACAAGTGTATACAAATACATATAACCAGAGTAGTCTAGATTACAATAATGCATACATTAACAACCCACAAATCTCAAGGAATTATGATATTGAAAGAAATGCTTTAAACTAAAGAATCACACCGATTCTATGAGAATTAATCTATAACAACATAGCATTATTACATTCCATAGGAACATTGTCTATCTTCACCAGAAATATTTCTCAGCTCATATATGTTCATACAGAAGGATTCCTTCTATAAGAACTATCCCTGAGGGATTCTCAATATTCATTAACAAATTATATGTCCTTGAATTAGTTCTTGAGTCTATACATTGCTTGAAAATCCCCAAAAAAGTCCTTTTGCAAATGAGCTTCTATTAAATTTTATACAAAACTTAGTAACTCCCATGTGTCCTTTTGTCTTCTTCTTGAAGAGGAAGTTACAAAATGGTTCACCTTCTCTTCCCTAATGACAAGTGTGCATAAAGGGATGAAATTTAGAGTAGTTAGGAAATGGATGAAAGAATGCGTAGGTATCATGTCCTTTTCCTATGAACTTTTTCTTCTGAGATAGGCCATCCAAACTTCCTAGTGGTCATAGAGTGATTTGATCCTCCTATATGTCAGTTTCTCTAATTTTGCATTGTTCATAGAAATATTGTCATCGATGTTGTTCATATCCTTCTCTAATTTTGTCATGAAAGCTTGCACCATTGTATGAAGATTTACTAGTTGTAGTAAATGTTGATCAACAAGGTCGGTGGAGACGAAGGTAGTTGCTTCAACTATTTGTTTCCTTCGATTTTTATTTTTCGTAACTGCATTTACCATTTATTTCATTACTAGGTTCCTCCCAAGCTCATCTAATCTTGGGAGGCGACCATTTCTAATCAATTCGTGAGTAGATTTATGGATCCTTGAACATACTTCCATAGATTTGGTTACTTGTATATCAACTCGTTGTTCTATCTATTGGAAATGATCCAATGCATACAAATCGATCTTTCTCCCAGATTTTGACGACCTATATAAATTAGGATGTGCATTGTGATTATCCAGTATCCATCTATTTATGTCAACTATACCTTCACATATAGTTTTGTATTGTGCCAGCTTCATTTGTATCTGGTTGTTTTGTTCGATGGTTATTGTAGACACATATTGGAAGAGGTGTATGTCAATAATGGCACCTTCCAAGTCATTTCTAACCTTCTTAGCACTGAATTTTAAGCTTTGGAGGCTTCTCTTATCAACCTTTATCTGTCAAAGTGTTTCCTCAAGTTCTATGATCCTTAACTCCTTATATTCATTTTGTTTTCATAACCTATGTATGTGCAAGATACCAGATATATAAAATATGCAGAACAGAAGCGAAATGCTAGAAATAACAGAATAACAGTGAAATATCCAGCATAATCTTCACAATACACAGAAATGATATATGAAATAGCAACAGAAATAGCACTTGAGCAGAAATAGCACTTGATTCAGATAGCAATGTTCACAGGCCTCTTCGAGGGGGCAACCTCCAATCGAGTAGCGCTCTGTTACAATAATATCCAAGCTAGGGTTCTCATACCCTCGACTCCTATTTATACTAAAAAGAAGCATCT
>ML778333.1:929003-978837 GCA_009831015.1 Picea engelmannii
ATTAGGTCTTCTTACATCCGCCTTATTCTATTTTATTGAAAGGTCTTATTAATATTGACCTTTATTACATCCGAATACATTAATCTACCTATGTGCGGGTTAGGACCTTAACAATATGTTATCTATATTGGCATCCATGAATGCAGAACTGACTCTAGCTGTTGCCACAAGGTCCTCTCTAACATATCTCATGAGGAGTACCTGAGTGACAACTGATATAGGAGACCCTTCCATCACCAAAATCTTCTTAACTCGTTCTTACACAATCCTACAAGTTTTACTATCATATGTGAAGCTTCTAATATCTAACACTTTAGCTCGTTGAAATAACTCCCATATTCCAAGGCCTAAACCATTACCTATTGTTTATGCCTCTATGCATGTGGTAGATGTTCCTAGGATATCTACATATATGGGGTGTGTTTTATCCCCTCTACTCTCTACATTTTTCTTGTGCCTTTCTCCCTCAACAACTTTGTCACCCTCTTCCTTCGCTACTTTCTCTGCTAGTTCTGCTGCTACATTTGCTACTTCTTCCAACTCTTTTTCTCTTTCTACAGTAGATTTTTCTTCAGCTTCAACTTTGAATTTTTCTTTTTCGGACTCAAATTTTTGTTTCTTCTTGGCATCATTCTTATTTTTTAACACCTTTTCTTTCTCTCCTCCTTTTATCTACTCGCATTTCTTCCTCCTCCTCAACAGATCCTGAATGAGTTGAGATAGAGATGGGAGAAGATATCCTAGCTTCCTCTTGTTCTGCTTCTTTTCTAGCTGGCCCTCTTTCTTCTTCTTCATCAACAATCTTTCCCTTTGGCTGGCCACGCCTATTGAAAATGGATTCATCATATGTTTAGGCATTTTGGTGCACCTCCTCTTCTTCCTAGATATTAGTAGTGTATTCATAATAAAGCTAGATGTTATTTAAGTGATCCCTAATGGTATTTCTAGGATCATGTCTTATGAATCTCTCTTCTCCAAAATCAGAAATGTTTACCATAATTTTTTAAGGCATCTGAAAATTGACATTGTTGGATGTAATCTTCCGATCATATCAGAGGATTTGAAATTAACTCCTCCTATATGATCGAAAGATTTATAAATAATTTCTTTGAGTTGTGAGGGGGGAAGTTTGTAATTTATTCTAATGTATTGGAGGAGTTAGTAATAACTTCTTCGATATGTTTGAATAATGTAGTAATAATTGTTTCATAAAGCATGGTGGTTTTGGGGGCAACTAAGGATGAGTTTATAGGTTGGGATAGTTCCCTAGAACCTTTCTGATTGAAGTCTATGTGCACAGAGAAAAGATTCAGAGCTTAAAAACATCGTTTGTAAGGACATAAAGAGGCATCATCGCGGTGAACTTTAAGATTGATTGGAAATTGTTTTAGGGAGAATAAAAATCATCAAAATGGGAAGAAGATGCAAGTCGCATTAGCATATGCTAGTTTTGGAATTAACCAAAGGAATGGTAGAGAATGGGGTGGAAATATCTGACTAGGGAAATAAGGAAATAAAACGATGCAGAAAGGAGAAAACAAATGAAAACCTAAGCCTAACCCTAGCACAAAATAAAGGAACGTTTCCCTTACCTAGAACCTGATGCCACATGATGATTAGGGATGTGTTGGGGATTGAATGGGATATCTCAACTTTTTCTAATATTGGGGCTCTTTTTTCTCAATCACGTGTGATAGAATAACAATGGTCTTGCCTCTGTCCCATTTATATAGCCAACATTTTTTTTTTGACATTAAATGCGATAGAAAGAGGTTGTTCTGGTCGGAGGGTTGGAGGACAAGTTCTTCGAAGAAAATCAAAGAAATTATATGAGATTCCTATGATGTTCATCAGGGGGATTGTTTTAAAGTCCTTCAATAATATCCGAAGGAAAGAGAGAAACTCCTCTTACATGAAACAAAGGAGTTAAAGTTAAACCTTTTGAATCATATCAAAGGGGTTTCCTATAACTTTAGCAATAGAACTTTGTATTAAAGAAGATGGAAATTACTCCTCTGATACATATCAGAGGAGTTAAACTTAACTCATATCATTCGTATCATAGGAGTTTGAATTAACTTTGTCGATTTCAAAAATATTTTTTTTTCTTTTAAAAACAAAGTCTTTAAGGATTCTCCAAGTAAGGTATGAGTCTTCTAGGTAACTTGAGATGGAGAGGGAGACTCACAAGGATTTATCTTGGGCTCAAAATATGAGGGGATCCATTTTCTAGGGGTAAGTGAGATCAAATGGGAAAATGGAGGGTTTTAGTTCATGTCATAACAGGTCAATATTGCATCACCAAAACCAAACCAATAGTGGAAGGGTTTTTCCCAAAACCCCAACAAAAGCATTGAATACAAGAGCACTCAATAAAATATCAAATCATAATGAAGAGAAGTGAGGTGTTACCCATCCTTTGTACTTTTCCATCCTCTTCTAGATCCTTCCTCCATACCTTCTATAACTTTCCCCTTTTTGGAACAAATCAAATGTGATCCTTATTTATCCTTCAATTATTATTTAAACATTAAAAAATATTTTTTTAATTCTTAAGTGGTTAATTATTTAATGTCACTTTAAATACATAATCTACCATAACTAAATGACATTAAATGACCCCCTTTGACTCCATTGTTTTTCATTGGCAAGCCATGGAAGTCATTTCTACTACAAAATGGGAAAACCAAATACTGGGGACTTAAAAAAATATCTCAAATCCAACTAGTTCAAACAGCTTCCCAAAGACAAGGAATAGACTCTCCATGTAGATACTAAATCTACCTAACCATGACCAATAATAATAATAATTGAAAATATCATCACACCTAAGAAAAGTGGGGAGTTACATATTTCAACACTATATGGAAATCCAATCACCTTCATATTATCTATAACGATATTGTTAGTCATAATATCTACAGAGATATCTTCAACCATGTAGAAATCTTGTAGAAGATCTGGATTGTCAAGACTAGCGCAAGAGATAGTCATAAAAGACAAAGTATCACAATTTTCACAAGCTTTGGATTTTCCATAATTATATGAACAATTTAAATACTACGCACAAATAAAAAATGAAATATGGTATACTTGTTTCCCTTGAAACATGAATTGATATAATACAGTGTCGAGAATCAATTGGAATTGAGTTTTGTTTCTCTCCATATGACCACAATCTGACATGTCAATGCTACAAGTTGTGTAGAATTCTTGGACTCTAGATATGATCACTCTTTTATCACCTTGTTGGCTACTTATGCCCATATTGGGGACTTCAATCAGCACCAAGGATGAATAACCATAAATCATAGAAACTTTGCTTTCATTTCTCAACCCACCCTCATCCTTTTCCTCTGTTGATCACTTCATCTTAACATAAAATGATGTACTAACATATTATTCACATGAAAAAATATAATGATATACAAAATCATAACACCCACAACATATTGCTCTACTATTTGCATGTTCCTAGGAAAATAATGAATTCTTTGGATCTCATACCAAAAATTATGCAATTAGAGTTACACAACAAACAAAAAAACACATAAACAAATTATGGGACACTGGGATTATTCTCAAAAAAACTCCCGAAGGGAAAATTATATTATTCAACCATTTATGTGTGTTACATTCCAGTGTAGAAATGGTCCCTTATATAACAATAGGTGACCATAAAAACTATTTCATAATGATCTTTTTAGTTCAAACCATCTCTATAATTCTCTCCACATTATCTTCATGAATTCAACAAATATTTATCCCTAACTTCTCTACTTTCTCCTCATCTCTCAATCCTACATACACTTCTAGAATTAATCTACATTATTTGAAATAATAATACTATTTAGACATTTTTCATAATTGTTAGAATGTTTTAATGATTATCTAGTGGTGATATGTTACATGTCTATGGAATTTTGTAGTGTTATTCTTTGATAACAATAATACAAGTATGAGTTATTCATTCATACTCCCTCTTAACAAATACTTGTGATCCAATCATTTATTTTTGTCTTTTCAAATGGTTCCATTTCATCTTCATCTTCAATGCTCATTTCTGTTTATCTTGATCTACATTCTTCATCCTTTTTGTATTCTATATTCATCCTCATTAACCTTCTTGTACCTGCAAAACATAAACATTCTTGAACTCCATATGAAAATGTTACCATCCAATGGAATACATGGCTTGTCGGTTGTTGTATCTGTCGATTCTTTCAGCAAACCTTCTCTTGTACATGGTTCATCAAATTTTATTCCAACACATGTCTTCGTACATCCACCTTTTACCCCCTTGAATCACCATCAATCATCATCCTAGGTTTTATTTGGTTTACCCATAACCATACTCCCATTGCACTTACATTATGGAGTCACAAATTGGATCCTTTGATTGGAAGATTCCATTTCATGCATCATGGACTTTCTTAGGGCCTACAACTACTATATTTATAAGGAAACATAAAATTATCACATGGGAATAAATGGAAAGGATGCATAAGTAGCTACTTCTAGTATCCTTATGATGAGGACAAGAGAATTTGTGCAACAAAATTATGACATTTAATCAAGTTGGATGATGTCAACCAAGAAAAATGTAACCAAATACAAGCATGATTCCATTGGACTAGAACAATTGATTGACATACAATAGGCTTCTTCAAAGATATGGTCTCCAAAGAGGTGAGCAAGTGTATATCAATGCTTAAAATAAATCATGGTTGTATCACAATGTTGAATCCATTGAAGCTAAGTTTGTTGAGAAATGAAAAGTAGTATTTTAATATTACACACTTACTGAATATAGGTAGGAAAATATTCAAAACGTATTTGGATTTACAACCTACAAATTTTTATAGGTACAATGATGAGTTTGTGATTTGTCTTTCTCACTTGATGAGATCAAAGACACCTTGCATAATAGGACAAACGTAGAATCCCCTATGCTATACGTATTTCCATCTAAATTATGTAAATCCACCTAGGCATTGTTAGGGCCAAACCTACTCAATTTTATCATGAATCACTAGAATCCAAGTCCCTAGTGACCACATTAAACTCGGGTCTCATCATATTAATATATAAGGGAGACACATTACCCTGCTCAATCTGTCAGACAAAATCATGGCAAAAGAATTACCTTTCAAGACCAAACATTTGTTGCTAAAAAATATTTGACTAAGATAATAGTATTCATTAAAGGGCAGTAAATTTTGGACAACATCATTTCTATGTGGTAGGGTATGGAGTGAGATGGATTATCTAGATAAGATGTGTTGCTTATTAAAATTGACTTTGATAAAATCTAAGATAGGTTTGAGTGATATTTTATTTTGGATTTGCTAAAAGTATTGGGGTTTGAGCCTTATTTATTCATAATGTGAATTATGTTTTTCGTTAATGTGTTTTCTTGACTTTCCATTAGTTATGGAAAATATAAAGTGATCGACCCATTTCAATATATTGTGTATGCTTTTATATTATCCCTATCCCTATATGTGTTAGATATGAATCTTAGGGATATCTATAAATCCATAAATTTATCATAGATATGGTGATAGGAATACCCCTAATGAAGCCTAATGTTTGCAATCTTGTCAATGGAGATTTTATGGATTATTTATTTTACTAGTGTTGAAGATCAGATATCCTAGGCCAACACTATGGACAATATTAATACTTTCACATGGATTTGATATCAAATATTCTATGGGATATGACACAATGTCATTGGTAAATCCAAAGGAACATTTCTTGGCTCCCTAACCAAAATTGGAGCTAGATTCAATAAGGTTAAGTATTTAATATTTTGGTTATTCCTTTAAAATTTGGAGCTTCCCCCAAGGACGCATAAGATATTATTGTCCAATGGGTTAGAAAGAAGTTAGAAAAATGGATCGCCATGCCAATGAATCTAGATTTCAAATTCGATGTCGATAATAAAATATCAGTAGCCACTCATGTGTACTACTCTTCTTGTTGGGTGCATTCACTTGTGGCATGAACTTGATTGAAAAATACATTTTCTTCTATCTATGGGATCATACATATCAAAGAAATATTTTTCATCATGTTGACTAGGATATCTATTGCACTCTTAGGAAATATTGATCTCTACAAATTATTAAAACCTATCTTGAAGCCTGATCCTTGTATGTTAGGTGGATTATTAGACTTATTGATGTAAAAGAGTTGTATAAGTTCCTTCTTAGGTTTTTTGTTGGCCAAGGGTCCCCCTATAGGAAATATACTTGAAAGGGGAATTCCTTCGATTGTTTACTTGTTACCCTTTTTGTAGTCAAAATCCTTGTTTTTCTTGTGGTTTAGAGAATTTGGAAGTTATAGGAATCCACTAAGCCCTTTATATCTTGGAAGGAACCAAATATTCAAATGGGCCTTTCATTCAACTCTCATTGTCTCTAATGGTCTCCACACATTTGTGTAGATGAAATTCTTATGGTTGAATATAGTTGATTCTTCACTTGTATATGTTATCAAAAAGGGATTTGCATGTTGAATGATTTGATGGCTAATAAAACATGAACATAGATTCCCTAGCCTAATCTTAATATTAAGTTTCATTTAGCTAATTTAGATAAGATTGTGGTGGAATGTGCATAGAGTTTTATTCCAAACCATTGTTCTTTTAATCTTTTCCAACTTGTACCAAGAGCATGTTTAAGGGATTGGATGTTGGAAAAAGCCACAACTTTCATGAAATACAAGCATACCATGGGCTATTAGTGTCTCTACTCAAAGATGACCTTTAAAGGACATACAAATAAACTCTAGAGGTTGAAATCCAAATAGAAAACTTGGTTCTTCATGATACATAGTATCTAGAAGCCTATGTTAGAACCTAAAAAACAATTATTTTTCCGATGAGGGTGGACGATGAGTGGATATGCAATGTAAAGATGTAAATGAAGACTATGTATGAAATGCAAGCTAAATTAACACCAATATGCTCTATCCTATCCTAGCTAGGAGATTACTAAATTAACTAGTGAGTTGTAAGTTGAAACCAAATCCTTCATTACTTCTACACAGACAACTAATATAAAAGAGCAAGATCTGAAACAAGTGTATACGAATACATATAACCAGAGTAGTCTAGATTACAATAATCCATACATTAACAACCCACAAATCTCAAGGCATTATGATATTTAAATAAATACGTTAAACTAAACAATCACACAAATTCTATGATTATCAATCTATAAAAACATAACATTCTTACAGTCCATAGGAACATTGTCTATCTTCACTAGAAATATTTCTCAACTCTTATATGTTCATACAAAATGATTCCTTCTATAAGAGTTAGCCCTAAGGTCTTCCCAATATTCATTAACAAAGTATATGTCCTTGAATCGGTTCTTGAGTCTATATATTGCTTGAAAAGCCCAAAAAATTCCTTTTGCAAATGAGCCTCTATCCTATTTTATACAAAAATTAGTAACTCCCATGTGTCCTTTTGTCTTCTTCTTGAAGAGGAAGTTACAAAATGGTTCATCTTCTCTTCCCTAATGACAAGTGTGCATAAAGAGATGAAATTTAGTGTAGTTAGGAAAAGGATGAAAGAAAGGGAAGGTATCATGTCCTTTTCCTATGAATGTTTTCTTCTAAGGTAGGCCATCCAAACTTCCAACTAGTCATAGAGTTATTTGATCCTCCTATATGTCAGTTTTTGTAATTTTTCATTGTTCATAGAAATATTGTCATCGATGTTGTTCATATCGTTCTCTAATTTTTCCATGAAATCTTGCACCATTGTATGAAGCTTTACTAGTTGGAGTAAATGTTGATCAACAAGGTCGGTGGAGATGAAGGTAGTTGATTCAACTATTTGTTTCCTTCAATTTGTGTTTTCCTGAACTACATTTACCATTTCTTTTGTTACTAGGTTTCTCCCAAGCTCATCTAATCTTGGGAGGCAATCATTTCTGATTAATTTGTGAGGAGATTTATGGATGCTTTAAGATATTTCCATAGGTTTGGTTACTTCTCTATCAACTCGTTGTTCTATCTATTAGAAATGATCCAATGCATACAAATCAATCTTGCTCCTAGATTTTGACGGCCTATATAAATTAGGAGGTGCATTGCGATTTTCCTCTATCCATTTATCTATTTCATCTATACCTTCACGGATAATGTCGTATTGTGCTAGCTTCATTTTCATATGGTTGTTTTGGTCGATGGTTATTGCAGCCACATCTTGGAAGAGGTGTATACGATTGTACTTATCAATAATGGCACCTTCCAAGTCATTTCTAACCTTCTTGGCACTGATTTTTAAGATTTGGAGGCTTCTCTCATCAACCTTTATCTGTCAAAGTGTTTCCTCAAGTTCTATGATCCTTAACTCCTTATCTACATTTTGTTTGCATAACATATGTATGTTATCTATATTGACATCCATGAATGCAAAACCGACTCTAGTTGTTGCCATAAGGTCCTCTCTAACATCTCCTATGATGGGTACCTGAGTGACAACAGATATAGGATCCACTTCCATCACCAACATCTTCTTAACTCATTCTTACACGATCCTACAAATTTTACTATCATATTTGAAGATTCTAATATCTAGCACTTTATCTCATTGAAATGGCTCCCAGATTCCAAGGCTTAAACCACTACCTTTTTTTTTTTTCCTTTCTGCCTATGATAGATGTTACTGGGATATCTACATATATGGGGTGCGATTGATCCCCTCTTCTCTCTGCATTTGTCTTCTTCCTTTCTTCCTCAATAGATTTGTCACCCACTTCCTTCGCTACTTTCTCCGCTAGTTCTGTTGCTACTTCTTCGAGCATTGGATCATTTCCAATAGATAGAACAATGAGTTGATAAAGAAGTAACCAAATCTATGGAAACATGTTCAAGAATCCATAAATCTACTCACAAATTGATCTGAACTGACCGCCTCCCAATATTAGATGATCTTGGGAGGAACCTATTAACGAAACAATTGGTAAATGTAGTTCAAGAAAACACAAATCGAAGGAAACAAATAGTTGAAGAAGCTACCTTCGTCTCCACCAACCTTGTTGATCAACATTTACTACGCTAGACAGTTGGCTTAGTTTGATGGATTATTGGTTTTCATTGATTTCAACCATTGGAGAGTGATAATGTAGATTGATGTCAACCCTTGGAGAAAGTTCGATAGCAAATTTTGGTAGCACAAAGGTTTGGGTAATGGACCCAGGGTTGTTTCATGTATAATGGTATGAGTTTTAATATATTTTAAGTTAAGACTATTCTATTGTAACACACCCACTAACTAAATCAAATTTTTTTGGTCCTCTGTCGGATTCGAACTCCTAAATAACCAAGGAGGCCCAGCATAAGCTGGCTCTATCTCTCCCCTACTCCATTCCCTTGTGATCGGGGGACATGTTCATGGCACAATTCGATCGTAGAATCTCTGGTATTTCATGCTTCGGCGCTACGGTAATATCTACGCACCCGGCCAATGGGGATGAGTTCCTACCAGGTTATCAAATGGCTAATAGGAACAGTCCTCTACAGGGGTAACGAACCGCCAATGAGAACAAACCACGTTGCGCGTTTAGGTATAATACAGGTGGAAAAAAGGGAAATGCGACACGAGGGTCGTCGTGACAGGGAGGGGCCCCACTTCACACGCCACACTATTCCAGACACCCCCCCCTTCATTAAAGGTAGAATGGAAAGGGGGGTCCGAAATCCACTGGCAAACCATCGATCACACTGAGTAAATCTCGACCATTCGAGATTTGCGCGCCCAATTCCAGACCCCCCCCTACCGCTAAAGGCAGAACAGTAAGGGGGCTCCGGAATGGAACCTTAGTCGTAGATCTGGGCGGTTGAACTCTGGCCATCCAGATCCGCTTGTCGCTTATCCTATCGCTTGTTCACGTCCTGGATTAAGTTGATGTCTTGTCCCCACATCTAATGGTCAGGATAGACTCGAAGATCCTCCAAAAGAATCTCTCCCGTCCATCGGGGTTTCAAATATCACAACATTGAAATACGTAAGCATTTGGTCCTCAGAATCCCCGATATCCCGATATGACATCAGCTTCCGCTGGTCCCCTGGACTAAACCTTTTGGTCCATACGAACTCCCTCTATATGACCACAGTCATATCCTTTCATCGGGGTTTTTCCCAAGGGCGTTGATGATTGCCACGTGTCCTTCTCAATTGGGCGGTCTCGATTAACTCTCGGGGTTTCGGGACTTTCGATGTCCTGGTTCCTTCGACCTCAGGAATGTCGATTCCCCGATTTTTTGACTCTCATCAGATCTTCGACACCTGTCCCTCTGAATGGACGGCTCGGATTATGTGGGGGTTTTTCACCTGGGACTTCCCCATCCTCTTGTCCCTGGAAATGTCGATTTCCCGATGCGCCAAACGCCGATGGCGCTTGATCTCCGCCACGTGTCCTCTGCCAAGAGACGGTCCAGATTCTTGTCAGGAATTCGCGTATCGCAATTCCTGATGCAACGATCTCTTCACTCCTGGAATCCCCGATGGGTTAAATCCCGACTCCTGTCCTGATGTCTGACGCGTGTCCTACCGAGATCAACGGCTAGGATCCTTTCTCGGGATTTTGTGACCTACAAGGTCTCGATTCTCTTGACCTTCAAATCCCTGTGACTATGATATCTCGATGACTCTTACGGGACTCCTCGTCTGCATACTAGGACTTAAACCCTACGCAACTTTCCCGAGATCTAACGCCTGACGGGATTTTGCAATCTTCCTCTGTGAATCCTGACCGTCGATTCCTCCTCCTACCCACGAGGACTTACCCTCTGCGTAACTTCTACAGATCTGACGGTTGTCGGGATATCTGCTTAGATCTAATGGTTTTGATGCCACTTTGTGCACTCTTCCACAACTTTATGGACGGGGAAATCAGCGGTCCGGATGTTCTCAGGGAACATGGGGATCTACGGTCCTTAGACTCTTCCCTACCCATGAAGGCATAGGAAAATCAGGTGGTAAGGCCTTTAACATCCTACCTTCTACTTCTAATCTAACGGTCGTGGGGAAACCGTGGATTCCCCGACGAATCATCATTCGTCGTTTCGATATTCCTCCCTTAAGCTGCCATCTCAGGTTTTTAAGAGGTTCGTTCATCCTCGTACAAGGTTATTAAGACTTGCACCTTCAATTTCCTATTCCAGGTCCTAGGTAAACCTTTCCAAGGAGGAAATCTCTCCAAGAGATCTATTCCAGGGCTTTCCGGAATATGGGTGAAGGGAAATGACTTCCCAAGAATGGGTTGGAGGCCTAACTTAATTCAACCTATAATTAGATTCATTTATCACCTTAAATCATGTATGTCTTCCTCTGTTATAAGTATATGTCTATAAATTCTTATCAAAACACTGCACATACATTCTTACACTGAAATCATTCACAATTTCACAGGTCTATAAGTATATACATTTATGTATCATACTATGAATTTCAAGAGGCAATATGTAAACAAAACACTTATCAGAAGTGACTTCAGAAATGGGTGCAACTGCTGAGAGAGGTGCTCGTTTCCACCCAACCGTAGGCTCAGCGACTCCCAAAGGATTTACCACTAGCCACCCTCGAGATGAGACCACGATGTTCTGAGACTGCGTCTCTCTGTTTTCTAGTGACTAGGAGCGATTGTTGCAATCCTTCCTCTCTGCTATCACCCACTCTGCGTAATGCCAGAGTTCCCCTTGTGTCTGCCCTCTTAATCGCCTCTACCATACACCTTATCCTCTCGCGAGGTTGCATGTGGCGCGATTTCCCTTGCACTAATCAGACCTGACGGCTCTACGGATGGGTGGTTCACCATCCCATCCCTCATAAAGCCATCCACCTACCAATCTGCGAGCCATTAATTTTTAGGGCCAGCGAGCCGCTTTTGGTTCTCCGGGCCAGTGGAGTCCAAATACGGTATTAAATTCTCGGTGGAAGTTAACGCCACCTTTTCAGGTGCCTTCCACCACCATCGTGGTCTCTTTTTCTGCACATCCCCTCATCAACAGTCCTGCAATAAATTCAGAATGTTATTCACATTCATTGACCTCTTCCTCAAGGTCCATTTACATCACATATTCATATTTATGAGTTTTCCATTGTTCTTGTCCAGTCCAGTTATATTTACAAGTTGGGAGAAACAGGGTGTTACAATTCCCTCCCCCTTAAAAAGGAACATCATCCTCGATGTTCTTATCTACTAGCATGAATTGCATGCACAGAAGTAAACAAAATTGGATATGCCAGTTTCATGGCATATTCCATCTCCCATGTAGCCTCATCTGGGCCAAAATGTTTCCACTGCAGCTTGACCTGTGCAATGGTTCTGTTCCAGAGCGGGGTTTCCTTTCTGTCCAGTATGCATTGGGGTTCTGGTAGAAATTCTCCCTCTGGTTCCACCTGGATCACAGACCAGTCAATTATATGATTAGCATCATGTACATTTTCTTTAATAATGAAACATGGAAAACATTATGTTCTTTTACTGTGGTAGGAAGTGCTAGCCGATAGGCTACAGGTCCCACTCTATCTAGGACCTCAAAGGGTCCACAATACCGAGGTGCCAATTTGGCACAAGCTCCCATTTTCAGGGAACTCTTTCTGGGCTTAATTCTGAGATATACATGATCTCCTGTTTGGAACTCTCTTGGAGTTCTCTTTTGATCAGCATAACTTTTCTGTCTGTTCTGAGCGACCTTCAGATTTTTTTTTATCTGAGTCATTTGTTGTTCCATTTCTTTCAACATATCGGGTCCAATAGAAATCCTATTTACCAGATTACTCCAGCTGATTGGAGTATTACACTGTCTACCATAGAGGACCTTGAATGGACTCATCTTTAAGGACGCTTGATAGCCGTTGTTGTAGTCAAATTCTACCAATGGCAGGTAGTCTTCCCATTTCCTAGGCTAATGCATCACATGCATCCTTAACATATCTTCTAATATCTGATTTACTCTTTCTTTCTATCCATCGATTTGAGGGTGATAGGCGGTACTAAACAACAATTTGGTCTCTAAACCCGTCATTAGTGATTTCCAGAATTTGGAAGTGAATTTTGTGTCTCTGTCAGATATTATCTCTTTCGGCATACCGTGCAGTCTGATTACCTCTTTCATGAATTCCCGGGTGATATTTATTGACTTATAGGTTGATTTGACGGGGATGAAATGAGCAGACTTGCTCAGTTTATCAACCACTACCATAATGGCGTCATTTTGTTTGGTTGAAGTTGGTAATCCAGTGATAAAATCCATGGAGATGGTTTCCCATTTCCATTCTGGGATGGGTAAAGGGTGTAATAGTCCGGCTGGATGTTGATGTTCTACTTTAACCTGTTGACATTCTATGCATTGGGCCAGATATTTGGCTATGTCCTTCTTCAATCCCGGCCAATAAAATTGCTTCTAGGTGGCAGTAATCATTTTCTGGTATCCTGGGTGACTAGTGTAGGGTCTTTTGTGTAATTCATCCATGATGAACCTCTTCAATTCGTCACAATTAGGGATGTACAGTCTATCTCTGTAAGTGATCAGGCCTCCTTCAGTTCTCTGATAGCCTTCATATTTTGCTCCAGTGGGTTCTTGTTGTAGGTACAGGGTCATATTTCGACCGAAGGGATCTGTTTCTTGTGCCTCTTTGACTCTGTTCTTGACATCTGTCTCACAGGTACTCACCGCTGCCAGGTGAATCATTCTCATGCTTCTGCTAAGGGCATCGGCCACCCTATTCTCCTTCCCTTTGATGTGTTTGATTTCAAAATCAAATTCGCTAAGGAGGGCCATCCATCTGGCTTGTCTAGCATTAAGCTTGGGTTGATCAAACAGATACCGTAATCCACAGTGATCTGTCATAAGAAAAAATTTCCTTCCCAGGAGGTAATGCCTCCACATTTTTAAGGCATGCACTATGGCAGCCAATTCTAGATCATGAGTCACATAGTTGACCTCATGTTCATTCAATTTTCGGGATTCATAGCAGATCAAATTTCCTTCCTGCATAAAGACTCCTCCAAGCCCTTCTTTACAGGCATCTGGGCACACAAGGAAGTCAGCTTTTGGGTTAGGAATTTTCAACATGGGTGCATGGGTTAGTAGATGTTTCAAGGTTTGAAATCTTTCTTCACATTGTTGTGTCCACAGAAATTTTGTTCCCTTCCTCTAGAGGGCAGTGATTGGACAACCAATCTTGGAGAAATCTTTTATAAATCTCCTATAGTATCCCGCCAATCCCATAAAGGATCTGATGTCTGAGACATCCTTTGGGGTAGGCCATTCCATGATAGACCTGATCTTGTCAGGATCGACTGCCACCCCTTCCTTGGACAGAACATGTCCCAAGTAGTGTATTTTCTTCTGAAAGAAGTCACACTTGTTGAATTTAGCATAGAGTTGATGCTCTCTTAGGACTTGCAGCACAAATCTAAGATGCTCTTCATGTTCTTCTCTACTCTTAGAGTAGATTAATAAGTCATCAATGAAAACTAGTACAAATTTATCTAGAAATTTACTGAGTACATTGTTCATTAAGCACATGAAAGTAGTAGGGGCGTTGGTTAACCCAAATGGTACTACCACAAACTCATAATGACCATACTGTGTCCGGAAAGCGGTCTTATGGATGTCTTCACCCTTGATTCGAACTTGATTGTATCCTGACCTCAAGTCGATCTTTGAGAAAACAGACGCACCTCCCAACTGATCGAATAGATCATCGATCCTGGGCAAGGGGTATTTTTTCTTTATGGTTACTTTATTAAGTTGTCTGTAATATATACACAGTCTAAGGGTGTCATCCTTCTATTTCAAAAACAGGATCAGTGCTCCCCAGGGGGACACGCTGGGTCGAATATAACCCTTATCCATCATTTCTTTCAATTGCAATTTGAGTTCAACTAACTCAGGCATGCTCATTTGGTAGGGTGTTCTAGACACCGGCACCGCTCCTGGTGCAAGTTCTATTGAGAAGTCAATGTCTCTTCTCGGAGGTAGACCCGGTATTTCCTCTGGTCACACATCTCGGTATTCTCTCAGGATAGGGTGATCTTCAGGGCTTGGATCTGCATCTTTGGTTGTTTTCAACACCTGTACTACATATAGGGGACATCCCTTTCGGCAATACTTCCTCATTTGTAATGTTGATATTTGTCTCACCGAGACCAGTTTTTGGATCCCTTGAAGGGTTATCCTTTTTCCTTCTTCGTTCACACACTCTAAGGTTTTATAGTAACAATCCAGTTTGGCTTTATGGGCGGCCAACCAGTCCATACCAATCAACAGATCGTATGATCCCAGGGGTAATACATTAAGGGTTTCTTGGGTGGGGGACTCACCCAACATTAAGTGGTAGGATGGCACAGCCTCTACCACCTTTCTTTTAGTGCCAGTGGCTAATTGTACCAACCATGGTTTAGTTTTCTTTTGTGGCTGTAGCTTACACTTATCAACAGTTTTAGGGGCTATATAACTCAAATTTGAACCAAGGTCAATCAAAATAGATACCAGATGGTTGAAGATCATAGCTTCTATTTCCACCACTGAAGCTTGATGGTCAGCTTGGTTATTATCCAAGGCTGCATATATCTGTGGCACACTCCTTGCCACATCATTGACTGTGGTAGCTTCCTGCATGTTATAAATCTTCCTACTGTTCTGTTGTCGGAGTGGACAGTCTCTCCAGAGATGATCTCCTCTGCAATCCCAGCATTCCAAGGTTTTCTCTTTGGGTTATCACTCTTTACTGGTATAGGTCCAGAAGTTTTATTTCCGTCCGCCAAAGGAAAGTTCTGTTGGAGTACACTCCGGGTTGGAAAGTTCATTCTGTGGTTCTTCTTGTAGTTTTTAAATCCCGAGGATTTGCTACCTTTCTTCTGAAATTTTGAACCGTTCTTTTGTTTCTAGTCTCCACGAGACTCTGCCTAATGTCCATATTGTTCATGACAATATGTTGCCTTTCTTATAGTGTCTTCTAGGGTCCTTGGCTCGTCAAATTCAATTCGGTTCCGGTATTCCTTAGGTAGCCCACTGATGAAGCATTGTGCCTTCGCCTTTTCTGCTTTGATGTAGGGTACATATCTCAATAAGTCAAGAAATTTTTTGACATACTCCTCCATAGTGAGTTGTCCCAATTTGAGTTCATAAAACTCTTTTGCCTTCTCATCGAAATACCTTTCCGACAAATACTTCTTCCGGAAGTACTTCTCAAACCGTTTCCAAGATAGGTCCTCCTCGTGGACCCCTTTCATATTCTTAAGGTATTCCCACTAGATGGAAGCCTTTCCATTCAGATTGAAAGTGGCCACTCGGACCTTCAAGTTTTCTAAGAAATCATGGACTCTGAAATATTTCTTCAGTCCAAGTAGCCAAGCCTCAGCCTCCTCTCCCTTCTTTATCTCGCCATAGAAGGAGGGAGGTTTGTCCTTCCTGAATTCCTCAAATTTATGACTCTTAGAAGTCTTTTGCTTCTTCTTTTTTCTGCGAGAATAGGAACTGGTCCTGCTCCTGGAAGAGCCTTCTGAATCACCAGCTTCCTTCTCAGTAGAATTATCTAGTACTGGTCCTTTACCTCTGGGGTGGACCTTTCTGGATGTGATTCTCTCAGTGTGGCCACTGACACGACCATGATTCTGCATCTTTGGTTCATGTTGCATTTGTCGTTGTAGGTCGGATAAGCTCTGCAGTAAAACTACATTAATTTCAGTTTGCTTTTCTTGTTCTTTCATCATCCTTTCATTATCGGCCTTGCAGCTTTGCAATTCGACCATGAGACTCCTCACAATATCAGCTAGGCCTAGAGGGGTTCCTATTTCTCTTCTTTCGTCAAAATCTTCATCTCTGTTGTGGGAGCCTTCTCCCACCTCTTGGTGAGTCACAATTCTCTACATTTGTGGATCCCCGTGGTTGATCATCCGCTTGAGTGAAAAGACAAATGCTGACTATTAGTCAAGAGTTAAATTCATTTTTTTTTATAAATGGCGCATAAATTCATAACTCTTTCACATGCACACACAGTCGGGTTTTCATTTTCCAGGTTCTTAATCCTTGGTAAGATAGTTAAGTCAGGGGTTACTCCTCATAGGATTGTTTCGAACGAGGTTTATGCGCGACTGGTGCATGAGCCCAATCAGACCGAGTGTTGTAACCATGCTCTGATACCACTTTGTAACACACCCACTAACTAAATCAAATTTTTTTGGTCCTCTGTCGGATTCGAACTCCTAAATAACCAAGGAGGCCTAGTGTAAGCTGGCTCTATCTCTCCCCTACTCCATTCCCTTGTGATCGGGGGACATGTTCACGACTCAATTCGATCGTAGCATCTCTGGTATTTCGTGCTTCAGCGCTACGGTAATATCTACGCGCCCAGCCAATGGGGATGAGTTCCTACCAGATTAGCAAATGGCCAATAGGAACAGTCCTCTACAGGGGTAACGAACCGCCAATGAGAACAAGCCCTATTGCATGTTTAGGTATAATACATGTGGCAAAAAGGAAATGTGACACAAGGGTCATCGTGACAGGGAGGGGCCCCACTTCACACACCACACTATTCCAGACCCCCCCCCCTCATTAAAGGTAGAATGGCAAGGGGGGTCCAGAATCCACTGGGAAACCGTCGATCGCACTGAGTAAATATTGACCATTCGAGAGTTGCACGCCCAATAACGGACCCCCCCCCCTTACCGCTAAAGGAAGAATAGTAAGGGGGCTTCGGAATGGAACCTCAGTCGTAGATCTGGGCATTTGAACTCTGGCTGTCCAGATCCGCTTGTTTCTTATCCTATCGCTTGTTCACGTCCTGGCTTAAGTTGACCTCTTGTCCCCACATCTAATGGTCAGGACAGACTCGGAGATCCTTCGAAAGAATCTCTCCCGTCCATCGAGTTTTCAAATATCACAACATTGAAATACGTAAGCATTTGGTCCTCGGAATCCCCGATATCCTGATATGACGTCAGCTTCCGCTAGTCCCCTGGACTAAAACTTTTGGTCCATATGACCTCCCTCTATATGACCACAGTCATATCCTTTCATCGGGGTTTTTCCCAAGGGTGTTGATGATTGCCACGCGTCCTTCTCAATTGGGAAGTCTCGATTGACTCTCAGGGTTTCGGGACTTTCGATGTCCTGGTTCCTTCGACCTCAGGAATGTCAATTCCCCGATTTTCCGACTCTCATCAGATCTTCGACACCTATCCCTCTGAATGGACTGCTCGGATTATGTCGGGGTTTTTCACCTGGGACTTCCCCGTCCTCTTGTCCCTGGAAATGTCGATTTTCCGATGCGCCAAACACTGATGGCGCTTGATCTCTGCCACGTGTCCTCTACCAACAGATGGTCCAGATCCTTGTCGGGAATTCGTGTATCGCGATTCCTGATGCAACAATCTCTTCACTCCTGGAATCCCCGATGGGTTAAATCCCGACTCCTGTCCTGATGTCTGACGCGTGTCCTGCCAAGATCAATGGATAGGATCCTTTCTCGGGATTTCGTGACCTACAAGGTCTAGATTCTCTTGACCTTCAAATACCGATGACTCTGATATCCTGATGACTCTTCCGGGACTCCTCGTCTGCATACTAGGACTTAAACCCTATGCAACTTTCCCGAGATCTAACGGATGACGGGATTTTGCAATCTTCCTCTGCGAATCTTGACTGTCGATTCCTCCTCCTACCCACGAGGACTTACCCTCCGCGTAACTTCCGCAAATCCAACGGTTGTCAGGATCTTTGCTCAAATCTAACGGTTTTGATGCCACTTTGTGCACTCTTCCACAACTTTATGGATGGGGAAATCAGCGGTCCGGATGTTCTCAGGGAACATGGGGATCTACGGTCCCTAGACTCTTCCCTACCCATGAAGGCATAGGAAAATCAGGTGGTAAGGCCTTTAACGTCCTACCTTCTCCTGCTAATCTAATGGTCGTGGGGAAACTGTGGATTCCACGATGAATCCTCATCCATCGTTTCGATATTCCTCCATTAAGCTGCAATCTCAGGTTTTTAAGAGGTCCGTTCATCCTCGTACAAGGTTATTAAGACTTGCACCTTCAAGTTCCTATTCCAGGTCTTGGGTAAACCTTTCCAAGGAGGAAATCTCTCCAAGAGATCTATTCCGGGGCTTTCCGGAAGATGGGTGAAGGGAAATGACTTCCCGAGAACAGGTTGGAGGCCTAACTTAATTCAACCTATAATTAGATTCATTTATCACCTTAAATCATGCATGGCTTCCTCTGTTATAAGTATATGTCTATAAATTCTTATCAAAACACTGCACAGATATTCTTACACTGAAATCATTCACAATTTCATAGGTCTATGAGCATATACATTTATGTATCATTCTATGAATTTCAAGAGGCAATATGTAAACAAAACACTTATCAGAAGTGACTTCAGAAATGGGTGCAACTACTGAGAGGGGTGCTCGTTTCCACCCAACCGTAGGCTCAGCAACTCCCAAAGGATTTACCACTAGCCACCCCCGAGCTAAGACCACGATGTTCTGAGACTACGTCTCTCTGTCCGCTAGTGACCAGGAGCGAAGGTTGCAATCCTTCCTCTCTGCTATCACCCACTCTGCGTAATGCCAGAGTTCCCCTCGCGTCTACCCTCTCAATCGTCTCTGCCATACGCCTCATCCTCTTGCGAGGTTGCGTGTGGTGTGATTTCCCTCACACTGATCAGACCTAACGGATCTACTGATGGGTGGTTCACCATCCCATCCCTCATCAAGCCACCTGCCTACCAGTCTGCGAGCCATTAATTTTCAGGGCCAGCGAGCCGCTTTTGGTTCTCCAGGCCAGTGGAGTCCAAATACGGTATTAAATTCTCGGTGGACGTTAACGCCACCTTTTCAGGTGCCTTCCACCGCCATCGTGGTCTCTGTTTATTCACATCCCCTCATCAGTAGTCCTGAAATAAATTCATAATGTTATTCACATTCATTGACCTCTTCCTCAAGCTCCATTTACATCACATATTCATATTTATGAGTTTGCCATAGTTCTTGGCCAGTCCAGTTATATTTACAGGTTGGGGGAAACAGGGCGTTACATCTATAAGGATATTACATTCCATTCCATTTCTAATGGTATGTGGAATGTCACATAACTCCTCACGGTTAGAGAGTTATGGCCATGAGAACTTGGAGAACCCAGGTTTGGGTAATGGACCCAAGTTTGTTTGATGGATAATGGTATGAGTTTTGATATATTTGTAGGTAATACTATTATATATGGATCGTACATTTAATTCAATTTCTAGTGGTATGTGGAACATCACATAACTCCTCATGTTTTGAGAGTTATGGCCTTACGAAATTGGAGGACCCTCATATGTCATCTAGAGGCCCCAAAAAGTCAAAGTAGTCAAAGTGGTTTAAGAGATTTTAGAAGGTAAATAATAAAGTGAAGCGATGAGTGTACTATAATTCAAAGTGAATACAAAATAAATTATTTAAATAATAAATTTAATGGATAAAATAGAAGTGGGTTAATCCTAAAATAAGGAAAGTGGGCAAAGTGACCTAGAAGATATTTTAAGGAAGCTACTTGGAGAGTATAAATAAGAGGCAAGGCTCTCTCATTTTAGATCACAATTGAGAATATTGAATATATATAGGTTTATGAGGTAACCAAAGGATATTTAAGCCAAAACTTTTAGGGAAGGTGAATAAAAGAAGGTTGGAATTCAAGGAAGGATGAATTATTTTGATGATGCTTTCTAAGGTATGTTATTTACAGGTCATCTCACCATTTTCGCAATATTTTTTTTTCTTGAATGATTTGGACCATGAAATTTCTATGCCATTGAGGAAACATATCCAATTATCTATGGTAAAATATTCATCTTGCGGGTCGTTGTATTTTTGGAGTTACACTCCATGGAAAATAGGGTTTGTGGCTAGTCCTGAAACTAGTATAAAACAGGTGTTTAGGGTAAAAATGTCATAACTTCTTCATAACAAATCAAAATTTAGTAAGACCAAATGTTTTGGTTATAGTACAGTATTTAGTATGATGTGTAACAGTTTCATATCGATTCAGAAAATATTACGTGTGGGGCACGCTCTACAAGGTTGCTCTCTAGAATAAGCCAAAATTCATTAAGGTATGCCATTTTTGCTATAATTCTTTTTCTGAGAGGTTCCACGTAGTGACACCTGGAGGAATTTCATAAAGAACACTGAATAAAATTGTGTATCAGTTTCATATCTTTATTCATTATAGGTACAAAGTTATGATTATTTCAAGTTAGGGTTGTTGACTAATCCAAAACTAGTCATGTGCGACTAAAGAAAAGTTTGATGAAAATGCTAGTCTCTCGTTGTTAAAGTTAAGGAAGGTTTGCAGGTATGTGATCATATACACAAGTTCTATTACAGAGTTACAAATCATATTTGGATGATGAAATTGATGAGGGCATTTGGTTGAGGTACATGTCGGGTACATGGTTGAGACAAGTAGTTGATGCATTGGCATATACATGAGGTGTATAGTTGATATGTTGGTACATCTTGATGAGTCATAGTTGATGAGTAGTTGATACATGATTGGTTCATACTTGGTACATGGTTGGAGGCACTTGTTAGTAGTATTTTTGACACATGGTTTATGGATGATGTAGCATATTTGTATTATTAGAAACACACATTGATCTTGGTGATGATTGGTGAGTAGATCTGATTTGGTTGATAAGATTGATGAGATAGGTTGTTGTGATAGGTTGTTTGGAAAAGTTTTTGTGACAGGTTATCTGTACAATTTTGGTGCATGGTTGATGCACTTATTCATGGTACAAGTTGAGGTACAGGTTGGTGCATGGTTGATGCACGTTTTTCTGGTACAGGTTGATTACAACTTGTTTGGTACAGGTTGGTGCATGGTTGATGCACTTGTTTATGGTACAAGTCGATTACAGGTTGAGGTACAAGTTGACGCATGGTTGATGCATGGTTTAGGTTATTGGTATAGGTTATTTGGTGTAGGTTGATTGGTACAGGTTTACAACAATATATCTCACAGTGATAGTGTGACAATGGTTCCATCATTCTAATTATATGTCAAGGAGGTTGGATGGGGAAAGGGAAGGTTGTTGTAGCCACCTTCAGGTTGTATTCAGAGAACATAGGGGATTGTAGCCTCCCTCTGGTTGTAGCCAAAGAATTGGCGAGTTGGAGCTTCCCTCAAGTTGTAGCCTGAGAAACTAGGGGGTTGGAGCCTCCTTCCAGTTGCAGCTGGAAAACAAGGAAGTTGGTGCTTCCAATTAATTTAATTCTTCAAGACATATAAGAAAAAGAATTATTTGGTTTTGTCCCACTTTAGGTTTCCATGTAAAACACTGGTGTATTTTGTTTTTGTATGATTGTTCATTTTTTCATTGCTTATTTACTCTGCAGTTATTGGATGATAATGATACATTGATATAACACTTGGATTATATGGTTAAAAAGGATTAAATTTCTCTATTACTAATTCACCCCCCTCTTAGTAATCCGACAATTGGTATCAGAGTTCGTTCCTTCAGGAAACAGTTTAACCACTAGAAGGAGATCATGGATTATTCTAAGAATGGAGTACCAATGTTTAATTGTTAGAATGGTTTTAAGTATGAGGTGTGGAGCATATAGAAGAAAGTATTTTTACAGGCACAGGGACATTATATTTGGCTATCAATTGTTACAGGATATGATAGTTCAAAAATGGCAAAGACTGTAGCCAAGAAGGAATTGAGGAAGAATAAAAAAATAGCAATGGATTTCATCTGGGAAGGATTACCTAATCCGGTAAGAGAAAAGGTTGGTAAATGTTCATCAACAAAAGAACTTTGTGATAAGTTACATGACATATATTCTTCACCTATCATAGATTCAGAAAATGAAAAAGAATATGCAGATACAAATCAAAAAGAGTTATGTTCACCATGTCAAGCAGATTCATAATATGAAGAGTACATAATCACCATAGGTATGTTGTTTTGTTTTAATTTTGAAAAATGTGGACATATTGAAATAGAATGCCATGAAGGAAATGAGACAGAAAAACTAATTGAAAAGGAAGACAATTATGAAGAAGAATTGATTAGTGCTTTAGATGAACTAAGAGAAGAAAACAATTCACTCAAGAAATAATTGATGAAACAAAAAGAAAGTGTTCATAGTTTTTAAGAAGCACAATAGGTCATCAAGAACTTAAAAACTTGGCTAGAAAAATCTAGAAAGATCGAAGAAAATATTGAATATCAAAAGCAGTGTTTGGAAACCAACATAGCAGAACAGAAGGAAGAAGCAGAAATGAGAGAGAAGATATTGACAGATCATATTAAGGAAAGAATTAACAATCTAAACTAGCTTGAGGCAGAGTTTGGTCAAGAAGAGAAAGGACTTGAAGAAGAAATAATCACATTAAAAAAATGTCTTGAAGAAGTGAAAAGAATAGAAGAAGTCATGAAGTCTCGGATAATGAATAAAGAAGAAGAATTTGAGAATCTTGAAGAAGAAGTTGTCACATTGAGAAGTAAAATCGTCAAGCTCAACAAGAATGTTGAAGAGACAGAAACATCCACAACAGTTATAGAGAATGAAGATAATCACTCTAGGTTGCTAGAAAAGAAGAATGAAGAAAATAGAAAGAGTTATGCAAAAGTATTAAAAGGAAGGAATCATGGTCAACCAGAGTCTAAGAAAACTATTGAAGATACATCTTCAAGGATACCATCCATGTTCAAGCCACAAAGAAGCTTCAATCATAATCATGATCAGTCAAGGAAAAAATTCAAAAGGACTATGCCACAAAGAATATCATTCACTCCTAGGTATGCAAATTTATTTTATGGTAATTGTTTTTATTGTACTAACTTTGGACATAAGGTTGTAGATTGCAGGGATTATAAAAGAAATGTCCAAGAAAGAAGTGCCTATGTGGTCACACGTAACATTGAGTGTTACAAATGTCATAACTATGGACACATAGCCAGTTATTGTAGAATCATGATTGATACTTCCATGAAAGAGAATACTGATATCAGATATAAGACAGTATGGATAAGAAAACAGGAAGAACGGGTGAACAAAGACCAGGTACCAAAGATCACAAGATTGGAAATAAAATGAGATGGAGAAAAATATACAGATAAAAGGAAATATGTTAGATACAGAAAGGTTTGGAAAATAACTGAAAGAAAGAAAGGATAGGTAAATAAGGAACGAGTTCAAGAGATTGTACTTTCAGGAATTGTAGTGAAAGATGAATCCACAAATAGAAAGAAATAAGTTAGAGCTCAGAGAGATAATGAATCTACCAATGAAGATGATGATGAATATACCAATGAAGATGATGATGAATACACATCAGAGAAGAAATTGTTCTAATACATCTAGCTTAGAGACTCCCAAGTAATTTGAATTTTAGACAGGGGGAGTCTATGCAATAGTTGTGACAGACCAAAGAACTATCCTTCAAGCAATTTGCAGAGTTTGCGAAGACAGATTCAGAGAAATCAGTTAGCATAAATACAATTTGATATATTAATCAAGACTTCATGATAGTATAGTGATAAATGGGTCAACATTATGGACAATTGCACAAGTAGAGCCTTGGATAGTATGGAAATAGATGGATTTGCAAGAATACTTAGCAGGTTTGGACATATGTATGATAGTGGACGAGAGCATGGATTCATAGATTGGTTCAGAGAGTGGTTCAAAGACAAAGGAACATTATCATAATGGATGATAATTACACAGGAAATGGCTTGAACAATGCTAATGGATTCCAAATTGACAGATACTTTTTGGACACATGCAGTGCATACATCAATTCACATTCAAAATAGAGTAATGCTCATAAACAACAATGACAAAAATCCCTGCAAGCTATGGAAAGGAAGCACAGACAACAACCTCTACATCAAGGTAACTCAAGGTAATATTTTATTAATTGAAATTTATGTTGATGATATTGTTTTGGAAGTGCTAATGACAGGTTAAGACAGAAATTTGCAAAGGATATGAAGAATGAATTTGAAATTCCATTACTTGGAAGACTATCCTTCTTTTTGGGTCTTCATATATGTCAAAGAAATCAAGGAATTTTTATTTCTCAAACTAAGTATATCAGAGAAATGCTAAAGAGGTTCGGAATGGAAGATTGCAAACCAATTGCAAGTTGAGCAAAGATGATGATTCAAAGTCTATAGACCAGAGGAAATATAGGTCAATGATTGGTAGCCTACTATATGTGACAACATCCAGACCATATGTAATGCATGCATTTGGATAGGTGGCACGATTTCATGCAGCACCAAAGGAATCACATGTATTAGCAGTGAAGAGGATTTTCAGATATCTTAAAGGAACAAAAGAGCTTGGATTATGGTATCCAAAAGGAAAGTATCTATCACTTATTTTCTACACAGATGCAGATTAGGCAGGTTGCATTAATGATCGATGAAGCTCCAGTGGAGAAACGTTCTACTTGGGTGAGTGTTTAGTATCTTGGCTAAGAAAGAAACAATCATCGATATCCTTATCTATATCTGAGGCAGAGTATATTGCAACATCAGCATGTTGTATGGATGAAACAAACTTTGACAAATATATAGGTTGAGTATGTTGAGCCCATTCCAATCTATTTTGATAATACAAGTGCCATCAGTATCTCAAAAAACCCGGTGATGCACTCCAAGACTAAGCACATTCCAATCAAGTATCACTTTCTACGGGAATAGGTTGTAGAGAATAACATCAGAGTTGAATATGTGGGAACAAAATAACAATTGGCATACATATTTACAAAACCACTTCCACGGGAATCCCTTGAGTATCTTTGCCAGAGACTAGGAGTAATTTCTACACCAAAATGAATGATTTTGAATGCTTATCTTATATGTATTAGATGTACACAAGGAATCACCATAAATAGGACAAAGGGGGAGAGATTTATCATATGAAAATGTAAATTCTTGGAGAGAGAGAATAGAGGCATGTTTCCAAGGGGAGCGATTGTCACAAGGGACGAATGAGCGATATGACTTCAGAGTGATACCCTTTTTAAAAGGGGGAGATATTATTCATATGAAGGGAAAGAGAGTAATCAGAGGCTTATAAACACAAAGAAAAATCAAAGGCACGTAGACAAGGGGAGCATCCCTAAGGAGAGTTAAATCAGGGGGAGCAGCCCCAAAGGGAGATACCCTTTTCCATTGATGTCAAAGGGGGAGAGATAGAAACATTGATTAAGAGTATAAGAATGAATGTTATCATGACTAAGTGTTTCCATCAATGTTGGTGTTGCCATCAATGCCAAAGGGGGATATTGTTAGACAGTTGGCTTAGGTTGATGGATAGTTGGTATGGATTTTTTGTTTTCATTGATGTCAACAATTGGAGAGTGATATTGTAGATTGATTTCAACCCTTAGTGATTTATGTCAACCCTTGGAGAAAGTTCGGTAGCGAATTCTGGTAGAACAAAGGTTTGGGTAATGGACCCAAGGTTGTTTCATGTATAATGGTATGATTTTTAATATATTTTAAGGTAAGACTATTCTATATGGATATTAAATGTCATTCCATTTCTGGCGGTATGTGGAATGCCACATAACTCCTCACGGTTAGAGAGTTATGGCCACGAGAAGTTGGAGAACCCAGGCTTAGGTAATGGACTCAAGTTTGTTTTATGGATAATGGTATGAGTTTTGATATATTTTCAGGTAATACTATTCTATATGGATAGTACATGTCATTCCATTTCTGTTGGTATGTGGAACATCAAATAACTCCTCATGGTTTGAGAGTTATGGCCTTACGAAATTGGAGGACCCTCGTATGTCATCTAGAAGCCCCAAAAGGTCAAAGTAGTCAAAGTGGTTTAAGAGATTTTAGAAGGTAAATAATAAAGTGAAGTGAAGAGTGTACTATAATTCAAAGTGAATACAAAATAAATTATTTAAATAATAAATTTAATGGAGAAATTAGAAGTGGGTTAACCCTAAAATAAGGAAAGTGGGCAAAGTGGCCTAGAGGATGTTTTTAAGGAAGCTACTTGGAGAGTATAAATAAGAAGAAAGGCTCTCTCATTTTAGATAAAACTTGAGAATATTGAATATATATAGGTTTCTGAGGTAACCAAAGGATATCTAAGCCGAATTTCTGAGGGAAGGGGAAGAAAATAAGGTCAGAATTCAAGGAAGGATAAAAAAAATTATGATGCTTTCTAAGGTATGTTATTTACAGGTCATCTCACCATTTCTCAATAAAAAAAAATTATAGAATGATTCAGACCGTGAAATTGATGTTCTATTGAGGAAACATATACAAGTATCTTTGGTAAAGAAATTCAACTTGTGGGTCGTTGTAGTTTTTTCGTTACACTCCGTGGAAAATAGGGTTTGTGGCTAGTCATGAAACTAGTCTAAAACAAGTGTTTTGGTTAAAAACGTCATAACTTCTTAATAGTAGATCCAAATTAAGTAAGAATAAATGTGTTGGTTAGAGTACAATATGTAGTATCCTGTGTAATAGTTTCATATCTATTCAACAAACATTACGTGTGGGGAATTCTCTACAAGGTCTCTCTCTAGAATAAGCCAAAATTCAGTAAGGTATGCCATTTTTTCTATAACTCCTTTTCTGAGAGGTTCCAATAGTGACACCTTGAGAAATTGCATAAAAAACTGAAGAAAATTGTGTATCAGTTTCATGTCTTTATTCATTATAGGTACAAATTTATGATTATTTAAAGTTAGGGTTGTTGACTAATCCAAAACTAGTCATGTGAGACTAAAGAAAAGTTTGATGAAAATGCTAGTCTCTTGTTGTTAAAGTTAGGAAGGTATTCAAGTATGTTATCATATACATTGGGTCTATTATAGAGTTACAAATCATATTTGGATGATGAAATTGATGAGGGCATTTGGTTGAGGTACATGTCGGGTATATGGTTGAGACAAGTAGTTCATGAGTTGGCACATACATGAGGTGTATAGTTGATGATGTTGGTACATCTTGATGAGTCATAGTTGATGAGTAGTTGATACATGATTGGTACATACTTGGTACATGGCTGGAGGCACTTTTTAGTAGTATTGTTGACACATGGTTTATGGATGATGTAGCATACTTGTATTATTAGAAGCACATATTGATCTTGGTGATGATTATGAGTTGTTTTGTTATGCTTGGTTGATGCACATATTTGAGAATTGTCTTGGTGATTGATATTAGTGAGTAGATCTGATTTGGTTGATAAGATTGATGATACAAGTTGTTGTGATAGGTTGTTTGGACAAGTTGTTGTGACAGTTTTTGTGACAGGTTATTTGTACAGGTTTGGTGCATGGTTGATGCACTTGTTCATGGTGCAGGTTGAGGTACAGGTTTGGTGCATGGTTGATACACTTGTTCATGGTATAGGTTGAGGTACAGGTTGGTGCATGGTTGATGCACTTGTTTATGGTACAGGTTGATTACAGGTTGATGCATGGATCAAGTTATTGGTACAAGTTATTTGGTGCAGGTTGATTGGTACAGGTTTACAGTAGTATATCTCATAGTGATAGTGTGACAGTGGTTCCATCATTATACTTATATGTCATGGCGGTTGGACGGGGAAAGGACAGGTGGTTGTAGCCACCTTCCGGTTGTAGCCAAAGAACATAGGGGGTTGTAACCTCCCTCTGTTTTTAGCTAGAGAATTGGGGAGTTGGAGCTTCCCTCAGGTTGTAGCCTAAGAAACTAGGCAGTTGGAGCCTCCTTCCAGTTGCAGCTGGAAAACAAAGGAATATGGTGCTTCCAATGAATGTAATTCTTCAAGACATATAAGAAAAATAATTCTATGTTTTTCTCATGCTTTGGGTTTCCATGTAAAACACTGGTGTGTTGTGTATGTGTATGATTGTCAATTTATTCATTGCTTATTTACTCTACAGTTATTGGATCATAAAGATACATTGATATAACATTTGGATTATATGGTTAAAAAGTATTAAATTTCTCTATTACTGATTCACCCTCCCTCTCAGTAATCCAACAGCTTCAACTATTTGTTTCCTTCGATTTGTGTTTTCCTGAACTACATTTACCATTTCTTTTGTTACTAGGTTCCTCCCAAGATCATCTAATGTTGGGAGGCGGTCATTTCTGATCAATTTGTGAGTATATTTATGGATGATTGAGCATATTTCCATAGATTTGGTTACTTCTCTATCCACTCGTTGTTCTATCTATTGGTAATGATCCAATGCATACAAATCGATCTTTCTCCCAGATTTTGATGGCCTATATAAATTAGGAGGTGCATTGCGATTTTCCTCTATCCATCTATCTATGTCATCTATACCTTCACGGATAATGTTGTATTGTGCCGGATTCATTTGCATCTCTTTTTTTGGTCGATGGTTATTGCAACCACATCTTGGAAGAGTTGTATATGGCCATACTTGTCAATAATGGCACCTTCCAAGTCATTTCTAACCTTCTTGGCATTGAATTTTAATCTTTGGAGGCTTCTCTCATCAATCTTTATTTGTCAAAGTGTTTCCTCGAGTTCTATGATCCTTAACTCCTTCTCTTCATTTTGTTTTCATAACCTATGTATTTTATTTATATTGGCATCCATGAATGAAAAATCGACTCTAGTTGTTTCCACAGGGTCTTCTCTAACATCTCTCGTGATGGGTACCTGAGTGACAACTAATATAGGAGCCCCTTCCATCACCAACATATTCTTAACTCGTTCTTACATGATCCTACAAATTTTACTATCATATGTGAATATTTTAATATCTAGCACTTTATCTCATTGAAATGGCTACCAGATTCCAAGGCTTAAACCACTACCTATTGTTTCTTCCTTTATGCATGTAGTAGATGTTACTAGGATATCTACATCTATGGGGTGTGTTTCATCCCCTCTACTCTTTTCATTTTTCTTCGTCCTTTCTTCCTCAACATATTTTTCACTGGCTTCCTTTGCTACTTTCTCCGCTAGTTATGCTAATACTTCTTCCAACTCTTTTTCTCTTTCTACAGTAGATATTTCTTTAGCTTCAACTTTGAATTTTGTCGACCTCAAATTTTTGTTTCTTCTTGGCCTCATTCTTATTTTTTATCACCTTTTCTTTATCTCTCCTCCTTTTATCTACTCACATTTCTTCCTCATCCTCGGCAGATCCTGAAGGAGTTGAGATAGAGATGGGAGAAGATCTCCAAGCTTCCCCTTGTTCTACTTCTTTTCTGGCTCCCTCTCTTGTTTCTTCTTCATTGACGATCCTTCCCTTTGGCTGGCCACATCTGTTGAAAATGGATCCAACATATGTTTTGTCATTTTGGTACACCTCCTCTTCTTCCCAGATATTAGTAGTGTATTCATAAGGAATATTGATTCTATTTAAGTGTTCCCTAATGGTATTTATAGGATCATGTCTTATGAATCTCTCTTCTCCAAAATCAGAAAGGTTTACCATAAGTTTTGAAGGTGTATGAAAATCGACGGTGTTGGATGTAACTCTTCCGATCATATCAGAGGATTTGAAATTAACTCCTCCTATATGATCAAAAGAGTTATCAATATGTTCTCTGAGTTGTGCAATGGAAATTTTGTAATTTCTTCTAACATACTGGAGGAGCTAGTAATAACTCCTCTGATATGTTCAAAGAACTTAGTAATAATTGTTTCGTAAAGAATGATGGTTTTGGGGGCGAACGAGGATGATTTTAGAGATTGGCATAGTTCCTTAGAACCTCTCCAATCGAATTCTATGTGCAGAGATAAAAACTTCAGGGCTTGAAAACATCAGTTGTAAGGACATAAAGAGGCATCATCATTGTGAAATTCAATACCGATTGGACATTGTTTTAGGGAGAAGAAGAATCATCAAAATGGGAATAATATGTAGGTCCCATTAGAATACGTTGGTTTTGAAATTAAACAAAGGAATGGTAGAGAATGGGGTGGAAATATCTTACTAGGGAAATAAGGAAAGAAAACAATGTGAAAAGGAGAAAACAAATGAAAACCTAACCCTAACCTTAGCATAAAAGAAAGGAAATATTCCATTTCTTGGATCCTGATGCCACACGGTGATTAGGGATCAGTTGGGGATTGAATGGGATAGTTCAACATGATTTAAAATTGGGTCTCTTTTTGCTCAATCACGCACGATAGAGTAATAATGGTCCTGCCTCTATCCCATTTATATAGCCAAAAGTCTATTTTCGAAATTAAATGTGGCAGAAAGAGGTTGTCTTCTTCAGAGAGTTGGAGGACAAGTTCTATGACAAACATCAGAGAAATTATATGATATTCCTCTTATGTTCATTGGGGGACTTGTTCTAAAATCCTCCAACAATATCGGGAGGAAAGAGAGAAACTCCTCTAATACAAATCATAGGAGTTAAACTTAAATATTTTGATTCATATCGAAGGAGTTTCCTATAACTTTAGCGACAATACTATGTATCAGAGAAGGTGGAAATAACTCCTCTGATACATATCGAAGGAGTTAATTTTAACTCGTCTGATTCGTATCATAGGAGTTTAAATTAACTTTGTCATTTTCAAAAAGAAAGTTTTGGATTTTAAAAACAAAGTCTTTAAGGATTCTCCAAGGTATGAGTCTTCTAAGTAACTTGAGATGGAGAGGGAGACTCACAAGGATTTCTCTTGGGCTCAAAAGATGAGGGGCTCCATTTTCTAGGGAGGTGAGTGAGATCAAACGGGAAAATGGAGGGTTGTAGTTCCTATCATAATAGGTGGATATTGCATCACCAAAACCAAACCAATAGTGGAAGGTTTTTTCCCAAAAACCCAATGAAAGCACTGGCTACAAGGGCACTCAATAAAATATCAAATCATAATGAAGAGAAGTGAGGGGTTACCCTTCCTTTATATTTCTCCATCCCCTTCTATATCCTTCCTCCATACCTTCTATAAATTTCCCCTTCTTGGACCAAATCAAATGTAATCCTCATTTATCCTTCAATTATTATTTAAACATTAAAAATATATTTTTAATGCTTAAGTGGTTAATTATTTAATGTCACTTTAAATACATAACCTCCCATAACTAAAGCACATTAAATGAAACCCTTTGACTCCCTTTTTCTTCATTGACAATACATGGAAGTCCTTTGTACTACAAAATTGGGAAACCAAAAAATGGGGACGTAAAAAAATATCTCAAATCCAACTAGTTCAAACAAATTCCTAGAGACTAGGAATAGACTCTCTATGTAGATACGAAATCTACCTGACCATGACGAAAAATAATAATAATTACAAATATCATCACACCTATGGAAAGTAGGGAGTTACATATTCCAACACTATATGGAAATCTAATCACCTTCATATTATTTGTAAAGATATTGTTAGTTATAATATCTACAGAGATATTGTCAACCACGTAGAAATCTTGCAGAAGATATGGATTGTTAGGACTAGGGAAAGAGATAGTCATAAAAGACAAAGTATCACAGTTTTCACAAGCTTTGGATTTTCCATAATTATATGATCAATTTAAATACTACGCACAAATAAAAAATGAAATATGGCATACTTATTTCCCTTGAAACATGAATTGATATAATACACTATCGAGAATCAATTGGAATTGGTTTTTTGTTTCTATCTATATGGCCACAACCTGACATGTCAATACTACTTGTTGTGTAGAATTCTTGGCCTTGGGATATCATCACACTTTCATCACTTTGTTGGCTACTTATGCCCATATTGGGGACTTCAATCAGCAACAAGGATGAATAACCATGAATGCTAGCAACCTTGCTCTAATTTCTCATCCCACAATCATCCTTTTCCTCAATCGATCACTTCCGCTTAACATAAAATGATGTACTAACATATTATTCACACGAAAAAATATAATGATATACAAAATCATAACACCCACAACATATTACTCTACTATTTGCATGTTCCTAGGAAAATAATGAATCCTTTGGATCTCATACCAAAAATAATGCAATTAGAGTTACACATCAAATAAAAAAACACATAAACTAATTAAGGGACACTGGGATTATTCTCAACAAAACACCCGAAGGGAAAATTATATTATTCAGTCATTTATGTGTGTTACATTCTAGTGTACAAATGGTTTCTTATATAATGATAGGTGACCATAACAACTATTTCATAATGAGATTGTTAGTTCAAACCATCTCCATAATTCTCTCCACGATATCTTCATGAATTCAACAAATATTTATCCCTAACTTCTCTACGTTCTCCTCATCTCTCAATCCTACATACACTTCTAGAATTAGTCTACATTATTAGAAATAATAATATTATTTAGACATTATTCATAATTGTTAGTATGTTTTGATGTTTATCTAGTGGTCTTAGATTACATGGATATGGCATTTTGTAGTGGTATTCTTTGATAACAATAATCACAAGTAAGAGTTATTCATTCATACTCCCTCTTAACAAATACTTGTGATCCGATCTTTTAGTTTTTTCTTTTCAAATGGTCCCATTTTCATCTTCATCTTTAATTCTCTTTTCTCTTTGTCTTCATCTACATTATTCCTCCTTTTGTATTCTATCTTCGTCCTCATTAACCTTCTTGTACCTTCAAAACATAAACATTCTTGAACTCCATATGAACATGTTACCATACAATGGAATACATGGGTTGTCAGTTGTTGTATCTATCGATTATTTTGGAAACCTTCTCTTGTACATGGTTCATCAATTGTTCCTCCATCACATGTCTTCATACCTCAACCTTTTACCCCCTTGCATCATCATCATTCATCATCCTAGGTTTTATTTGGCTTACCCATAACCATACTGCCATTGCACTTACATTATGGAGTCACAAATTGGATCCTTTGATTGGAAGATTCCATTTCATGCATCATGGCCTTTCCCAAGGCCTACAACTACTATGTTTATAAATAAACATAACAAGATCACATGGGAACAAATGGAAAGGATGCATAAGTAGCTACTTCTGGTCTCCTTATGATGAGGACAAGAGAATGTGTGCAGAAAAATTATGACATATAATCAAGTTGGATGATGTCAACCAAGAAAAAGGTGATCAAATCCATGCATGATTCCATTCGTCTAGAAACATTGTTTGACATACTATAGGCTTCTTCAAAGATATGGTCTCCAAAGATGTAAGTGAGTGTATATTGATGCTTAAAATGACTGATGGTTGTATCACAATGTTGAATCCATTGAAGTTGAGTTTGTTGAGAAATGAAAAGTAGTATTTTAAGACTACACACTTATTGAATATAGGTAAGAAACTATTCAAAAGTTATTTGGATTTACAACCTACAAATTTTTAGAGGTATAATGAAGAGTTTTTTATTTTTCTTTCTCACTTGATGAGATAAAAGACACCTTGCATAATAAGACAAATTTAGAATCCCCTCTGTTATACGTATTTCCATCTAAATTATATAAATCCACCTAGGCATTTTTAGGGCCAAACCTACTCAAATTGTATCATGAATCCCTGGAATCTAAGTCCCTAGTGACCTCATTAAACTCGAGTCTCATCATATTAATGTTTAAGGGAGACAAATTACCCTGCTCAATCTGTCATACAAAATTATGGCCAAAGAATTACCTTTCAAGAGAAAACATTTGTTGCTAAAAAATATTTGACTAAGATAATAGGATTCATTAAAGGGCACTAAATTTTGGACAACATCATTTCTATGTGGTAGGGTATGGAGTGAGATAGATGATCTAGCTCAGATGTGTTGTTTATTAAAATTGACTTTGATAAAACCTAAGATAGGTTTGAGTGACATTTTATTTTGGATTTTCTAAAAGAATTCGGGTTTGATCCTTATTTATTCATAATGTGAATTCTCTTTTTTGTTAATGTATTTTCTTGATTTTACATTAGTTATAGAAAATATAAAGTGATTGACCCATTTCACTATATTATGTAGGGTTTTCCATTATCCCTAACCCTATATGTGTTAAGGACTAATCTTAGGGCTATCTATAAATCCATACATTTATCCTATATATGGTGATACGAATACCCCTAATGAATCCTAACGTTTGCAAGCTTGTCAATGGAGAGTTTATGGACGATTTATTTTACCATTGTTGAAGATCAGATCTCCTAGGCCAACACTATGCACAATATTAATACTTTTCACATGGATTTGATATCAAATATTCTATGGGATATGACACAATGTTATTGGTAAATCCAAAGGAAAATTTCTTGGTTCCCTAACCAAAATTGGAGCTAGATTCAATAAGGTTAAGTATTTAATATTTTGGGTATTCCTTTAAAATTTGGAGCTTCCCCCAAGGATGCATAATATATTATTATCTAATGGGTTAAAAATAAGTTAGAGAAATGGATCACCAAGACAATGAATCTAGATTACAAATTATATGTCTATAACAAAATATCAGTAGCCACTCATGTGTACTACTCTTCTTGTTGGGTGCATTCACTTGTGACATGAACTTGATTGAAAAAATACATTTTCTTCTTTCTATGGGCTCATACATATCAAAGAAATAATTTTCATCATGTTGACTAGGATATCTATTGCACTCTTAGGAAATATTGATCTCTAGAAATTATTAAAACCTATCTTGAAGCCTGATTCTTGTATGCTAAGTGGATTATTAGACTTCTTGATGTAAAAGAGTTTTGGAAGTTCCTTCTTAGGTTTTCGGTTGGCCAAGGTTCCCCCTATAGGAAATTTACTTGAAAGGGGAATTCCTTGGATTGTTTACTTGTGATCCTTTTTGTAATCAAAATCCATTTTTTTCTTGTGGTTTAGAAAATTTGGAAGTTATAGGAATCCACTAAGCCCTTTCTATATTGGAAGGAACCAACTCTTCGAATGGGCCTTTCATTCAACTCTCATTGTCTCTAGTGGTCTCCACACGTTTGTGTAGATGGAATGCTTATGGTTGAATCTCGTTGGTTCTTCGCTTGTATTTGTTATCAAAAAGGGATTTGCATGCTGAGTGATTTGATGGAAAATCAAACATGAACATAGATTCCCTGGCCTAATTTTAATATTAAGTTTCATTTAGCTAATTTAGATAAGATTGTGGTGGAATGTGCATAGAGTTTGCTTCCAAACTGTTATGCTTTTAATCTTGGCCAACTTGTACCAAGAGCATGTTTAAGGGATTGGATGTTGGAAAAGGCCATCACTTTCATGAAATGCAAGCATACCATGGGATATAAGTGGCTCTACTCAAAGATGACCTTTAAAGGTCGTACAAATAAACTCTAGAGGTTGAAATCCAAATAGAAAACTTGGTTCTTCATGATACATAGTATCTAGAAGCCTATGTTAGAACCTAAAAGATAATTATTTTTCTAGTTTCTTGATTTGGGAGTACATAGCCCACAATTCTCTCATTACAATGACTTGAAACCCTAAATCATGTTTTCTTAAAAATGCTACTAGTCAAATCTACTTTGGTATGGGTAGAATCTCTCCAATAGTAATACTTCCCTATTTCCTTATCTTGGTAGGCTTCCTTTCTGAGAGAAAAACTACCCTAGGCTATGGATTTTCATTATTCTTATCTTGTTATAAGGGTTGAAGTTTTATTTTGTCTATGGAAAGAAGAAATGATGATAAATTTAATTTTATTGTCGCATTGGGATTCTCTCGGTTTGATGGTAAATTTATTTCTTCTATCTTATCCTTGCAAATTAAGGTAAATTTGATGGTAAATTGATTTCTTCTATCACATCTTTACAAATTAAGGTACAATCACACAAGGTGTATTAATATATGGAGCACCCAGATCAAATTATAGATTACTAAGATGGAGCCCCTACACTATAAGCCATATGTCTCCTATATTATAGCCTATTCTGTTTTATTTTCCCACCAATCCTACCTATGAAATCTCTTTAGTGGGAATGCCTATGCACCACTCTATTAAACTAGTCCAAGGACACCATTAGCATGCACATAGCCTCTCCATTGGCCTACCATAACACATGGACATGACCTTCCTGACCTTTTCTCTTAAAATATTAGATGGACCTATCCCTAATAAAATATTAATGTATGGGATTTTTACAAGCCATGGAGGCATACTTTTTGTTTACTATATCGGGACCAACCCTAGATGATCATGACCAACCCCCACCCCCCACATTCCCCTAGGTGATTGGGATTAATGTTTGATATTTATTGTTATGATGCTACATTTCATTGTGTCTGAATGATATACTCTTTTCTAATCCATGAGTGCTTTGGCATAAGGTAACTTGCTTTTTGACTTTGCTATTTGAGTATTTTGATTATAACCAACCCATGTCTATGATGTTATTTTCTCTACTCATGGAGGTTGTCTAGGTAGCCCACTATTTTTTCACTTATTTTGTATGTATTTATATTATTGATAGTCAAAGGATTATCTTTATTAAATGGAATATAAGAAATCATGAATCAATAAGAAATCAATCCATCCTCTCATAGGAAGCCTGTGTTGCTTTCTTAAGTCCATAGGGAGATTTACTGGTTTAGAACAATAGATTAGTGACACCTTGAATAAAATTGAGATGGTGTTCCATATAAATTTATTCCATTAGGTTCCCATTCCATAAAGAAAAATTAAAATCTATTTGATGGACTTCTCATCTTTGCAAATATGTAAGTGAAAGAACAAGGTGAGTTTAATCCATTTTTGAAATTGGAGAAAATGTTTAAAAATAGTTGACACCTTCAACTCAAGAGAAACTTCTAGTTAGTTACTAATTAGAACTCAATTGTATCCACACTTCTATCCACTCAAAACTTGGTTTTGTAAGACCACTTATATTTCACATTTTTTCTCTTTTTGGGGAGAGGGACTAAATCCTAGGTATCATTCACTGACAAGCAATAATACACTTTATTCATCACTTCATCCTAGTCTAGATAACCACAAGATTCTATAGGGGTGGATTGTTTAAGTCAAATTTATTAGAGACAAATAGGTGTGTTAGATCTCCAATTGATTCTATAAAGGAGGAGAGGGGTCACTAACTAAAAAACCAACAAAATATTGAGTCTTTTGGAGCAACCAATGTAATAATCAAGTTGTAGGAGTTGGATTGATTCAAATTTTGGAGGAGGAGGAACATGAGATTCCTATTCAAGGTCTTCAATCCACCAATGAAATGATCAAGTTGTAGGAGTGGGATTGATTCTCAAATGTAGGAGGAGGGGGAACATGAGGTTTGTGTGTGTGTGTGTGTGTGTGTGTACACACACACACACACACACACACATGAGCCTCATGTTCCCCCTCCTCCTACATTTGAGAATCAATCCCACTCAAACAACTTGAATAATTGGGAGAAGAAATAGAAAACAAATAATTTAGTAAATAAGGAAAAGGAGAACATAACTCATATGTTCAACATGGAACAAAATCCAGAAGGTTTGTAGGAAAATAAATGTTCATAAAATTTGAATTCACTACACATATTTTCCTTTGTCGTGTGGGGTAAACAAAGGTGATATATGATTACATCTTAGAATAAAAAAAAAAAAAAAAAAAAATCTACTATTAGGTTGCAAAGATTTATCATTCTCATATATATTATGAGTTCAAGAAACACTATTGAATAACTAAAAGTAGCTAACATCTATATTTTTATTTTTCATCCTTCTTATCATGCTACATTCTACATAACCTTAGTAGGAGTGTGGTTTAGTATCTAATTTTCACAATTAAAGGATTCATACCAAAACTTAGGGGGCATATTTCTTAACTAAGTCATACAATTTTCTATTTCTTTTAAGGTTTAGTTCTTTATCTTGGTCAATCCATTCTACTATGGTGTATAAGATATGATGTGTTTCATTTGAATTCCTTATGAAGAATAGAAACTCATGAAATTATTGTTTACCAATTCACCTCCACTATCCAATCAAAGCCTCTAATGTGATGACTTAATTATTTTTCACTAAAGAACTTGATGGATAAAAACATATTGAATACTTAAGTTTTTTGGAAATAAAATAAAATTAAGTTTTCTTGGAAAAATAGTCAATAAAGATTAGAAAATACTTAGAACCAAACATGAAGTGATGAGTAAAGAACTACATAAATCAATATGAACAAGCTATAAAGTTGTTGTTTCATGCCAAGAGGAACCTTTGTCAAAACTACCTCAACAATATTGTTTTAGAACACCTAGAACACACACCATCTTTGAAAGAGACAATAGCAAAGTCTTGCACCATATCATTATTACATTCCTATTGAAATGAGAGACAATTTAAGTGTCTAAACCACTTATACCAAAGTTTGCTCAAATAATTACTATGTATGACCAAACATAAAAAGTTGACAAATAGTTCAAAATCGTTAAACTTATGAAACATGAAAATTTCTTCCAACACTTCCGAAAGAAGTGACGTGATTAAGATCATGTAGATATTTGATTACAACATTGTGAGGAAAAAAACTCTACAATTCCTTCTCGAATGAATTATTTAATAGATGGAAAGAATATTATAGAAAATATCATAAACACAAATTACATGGTTAAAAACGTCCCCAATGGTTCATGATGTCCAATTCTCAAGGAGATATTGTTGCCAATTTTCTTTATGTGGGTATGTTTATCAATTGAAATAAATATGGTTATATCCCTCTCGCCATGTGATGAGGAGCCAAAAAAAAATGCAGTCATCTATAAAATAATTTAATAAGTTTTTATATTGAAGTTGCATGAATAAATAGAAAGAGCTTGAGATTTAGAAAAATAATTATAATTTTCCCAAACTACTTTTTTTTCTAACCTTGATTTCAAAGTACCACTAAGGATTTTCTCTTGGTAATTTTCGTGTTGACACCAATGTGAAAGAGATTATCTCTCATGTTAATTGTTCACAAAATGATTTATAACTTTGACATTTCGGAAATCATTATAAAAGGTTATAAAAATCTAAATGAAAAAAAATAGGGATTACCATGTTTATAAAGAATGACAAAATTCATTATTCTTCCTATGATATGCTGTGGTAAGTTTTGGTTTTTTTAAAAGATGTTGATGCCATAATTGTACATTCAGATGATGTATTAAGACATAATGTGATATGCATAAGTGAGAGATGCAGACAATGAAAGGAGACATAATGTGATATGCAGAAGTGAGACGCAGACAATGAAGTATGAGTATTCATAAGATCCACATAGATACCAAACCCAAAAGAATCTATCTTGAAAAGGTGCACCATTTTTTACTTAAGAGAAGACATTTGTCACTTCTATATTCATTTGTCACTTTTGTACAGCTTTTAAAACATTTGTCACTTCTATACAGTTTTTAAACCATGTTTTATATAGTTTATGTTATTAAATTTTTCATAAAGATGTAATAATATTTTTATAATTTTTAAAAAGCGTTTCACATATATATATAAAATAATTTCTATATATATATATAATTTTTATGATTGTTAAACGTATACATAGTTTTCTTGACATGGGTAGATGTTAGTGAATGAACCTTCGATATTTTTATACCGGATAACCGGATAAATTATGAAACTGTGTGATTACCAAAAAAAATTCACACTCAATTGTTATGAACATACTTGAGTTTCATCATATATTTGTTACTAAAATTAATTTAGTTATCATGTGATTATTAAATTGTTTTTCATATTCAAGTATTATCAATATACTTGTTATTAAGTTTTTGAGATGTAGGGTAGTTAGTGATGGAGTGTGTTATGTGAAGTTAAGGGTTTGAAACTGACTTACCTTGTGTGTAGTGTATGGGGCAGCTTGGATACACCTAAAGATTATAGTTGTAGCAGAACTTAGATAACACGACCCATATCATGTGAGTACATGCCCAACTAATTATAAATTTCACTAATCACAAAAAAAACTTATTATCAACTTACTTAAGATTGATCTTATCTTTGATATTGAAACTAATTTAATTTTTTTATTTATTTTATATTTTATATTAAAATATATTTATCACTTTTAATCAATTTTAAATTTATGGAAAAAAAATTATCACTTTTTAATCAATTTTAATATTAATTTTTATAAAAAAAATCTAATTATTAAAATCTAAATTAAAAAAAAATAAGTATTTGCGAAAAAATCATATTTAAGAGAATAAAATATCTTTATTTTAGACAACTTCAATATTAATTGACTTTTCATAACTTATATTTTAAACTTTTATTGTTAATTTATGCTCAACTATCAATGTAGCTTTCCAGAGCTATTAACCATTTTTAACATTTATTTTTATTTCATTATAAATTATAAACAACATATTCCACGAATCAAAATTTTGGTTTTTGTAAGATTGAGTTTATAAATTATAAATAACAAACAAAATATTTTGGTGGTTATAGATTGAGTATTTATTATTATAAATTATAAACAACATATTCCACGAATCAAATTTTGGTTTTTGTAAGATTGAGTTTATAAATTATAAATAACAAACAAAATATTTTGGTGGTTATAGATTGAGTATTTATTATTATAAATTATAAACAACATATTCCACGAATCAAAATTTTTGTTTTTGTAAGATTGAGTTTATAAATTATAAATAATTTTGGTGGTTATTATAGATTGAGTATATATTATATTTAGAGATTATGCAATTTTTAAATTTTGTTACTTATTAATAATATTTCATTTAAATAAAAATATTACTTTAATTATCAATATTATCAAGATATATTTATATGTTCTTATCAAGGTTAATATATTAAGTGGTTGAAATTTATGGTGTTAATTTCGTTCATTTCAATTCAAATCTTTAGATAGCTCCTAACGTGTGATGGTAAAATTTAAAAAAAAAAAAAAAAAATTGGGGGTTATAGTATTTGACCGTTGGAAATTTTCAACCCTGTGTCAAACAAAAAAATATTTTACTTAATTAACAATCCCCTAACTAAAATAATATAAAATAAACAAATTTATAAGATGATTTTTATTAAAATAATGTGACTCATAAACATAATCACTATAATCATAACAAAACTCATAAGTAAAATGGTTAATTAACAAAATTTCCATACATATAAAGAAATAGTGCATGAAAAAATACATAGACATTTCGCTAGGTCCCAGCATAAATATAAAAGCATTAAATTATAATAAAGAAATAGTACATAAAAAAAACATAGGCATTTCGCTAGGTCCAAGCATAAATATAAAAGCATTAAATTATGGTAGGAACATGCTAGCATGGATGGATCATCGCAGTTATTATTTAAAAGCATTAAATTATGACAAAGAAATAGTACATAAAAAAAAACATAGGCATTTCGCTAGGTCCAAGCATAAATATAAAAACATTAAATTATAGTAGGAACAGGCTAGCATGGATGGATCATCACAGTTATAGGATGAACATTATAGGATGCAAGAAACATTATAGGATGAACATGATGACAGGTCATCATGGATGAATCATCATAATTATTATTTAATAAAATAAATTAAATTAGTTTTATTTACATCTAAAAAACATTATAGGATGAATCTTTATAGTAAAAAAGCCTCATCCATCAACATCAATGTCGAGCTTAGCCAATTTTTCAATTTCTAAAATTTCAAGTGTCAAAGTAAAAACATTAAAATTATCACGATTGCATAGAGGATTAAAATTATCATTATTGCATAGAGGGGGTGTCTAGTTTTGTTACATCTCTCTTCTCCTTCTAATTATGGGATAAAACTGTTGATGTGAAAATCTGTTTGATCTTTAAAATGGTGGGATGGAACAAATTGTGTGAGGAAGGTTAAGTGGCTCCGTAGTGTGTTACAAGAGGAAATCTCCCAAAATTATAGTAAATATAGTAAGAATTACATCTCCATATTTATCTTTTGTATTTTCAAAATGATATACAAGGATGTGATTACAAGAATTAGGGAGTTATAAACCATCACAAAGTTATAATATGTTTATTTTTATTAAGAAGGATATCATTTCTATTTTTCCACAACCAAAAAACAATTTTGAGAGAAGAAAAAAACAACTTCTACATGAATTATTTTTCATGGATCTTGGAAATCTATATCACCAGGAAGCTTATCTCATAGGAGAGTAAAACTCTAGGGTGTGGAAGCCACGATAAGTTGACTAAAAAGAACATAATCCACCCATCTATGTGTGTGTGTGTGTGTGTGTGTGTGTGTTTTAGGTCACTCACACTAAGGAAAAATATGTCTCTAAACTACTAAGTGAGTAAGCATATTTGTGTGTGTGTGTGTTTTAGGTCACTCACACTAAGGAAAAATATGTCTCTAAACTACTGAGTGAGTAAGCATCTTGTCTATAGGTATAGGTAGGCCTCCCATAACTAGTGACTATGCAAAAAAAAAAGGGGGGGGGGAGGGGTGGGGGGGGTGGTTCTAAAAAATGGTTTCAATTCTATGCAACATAAAATCCTAAGTTTTTTTCTTAGATTTATGCCTCCATACTTTTTGTTAGAAATCAAAATGTGGGAAAATCATAGGGTTGAATATTAAGAAGAAATAAATCACACTTATATAAAAGATCAAGATAACATAATTTATATGGAGAAACCCTCAAAGATATAAAACTCCATAGTGCAACAAAAATTCTATGTTTTATTTACAAACCTTACATTCAATAGAAAAATGGCCCTCCATGATCATTAAATAGATCTCATTGACCAATGAGGTGAAAGGACATGGATCAAGTATTATTGCAATTGAGAACAAAAGGACTATCAAATCATTTATGCACAATATAGAATGGTTATTGTTGAATCAATAAAGTATAAAATAACACTAAAAAAACACACGTAAAGAACATATGACATGTACATTAGAGAAATTTGGTATAAGTAATCTCCTCATGTCTAATATCCTGATATTTAATCTTAATCATAACTAGGAATAAGGATTTACAAAATGATATAAGGAGAAGGAATGAGACATTATATTATCCTCCATTAATGATAACTTATTTTACACCTAAAATATATTGAAGTTAAAGAAACTCAACATAATCTAGGTTCTTTTGTGAAGATGTCTACACCCTAATATTTTATTCAATAACAAGCCAATTTCATAACGTAGTAATGAATGTTATTCTTAATGGAATTCATGTGCATCTCAATGTTTTTAGTAAGATTATGTTGAATTGGATGCTTGGAAAGTTGCATGGTACTCTAAATATTGTTGGATTTTAATGTTGTTCAATTACATTCAATTACTTTATAAATTTACTTGAACTGAAGCATAAACCATGAACAATAAGTAATAACCAAGATCACAAGAAGAATTACCGTGCACAGAGACACGAGTACAATAGAAAATGCTTATATTAAATTGATGTTATTACAATGATGAGAGTTTCATATATATAGAACATATGGTGACCAACCATGAAAGGATGTGTCACTTGGATAATAAGTAACTATTTATTTACTAGGTATATTTATATGTTGTATTATAAATATTATGTCATATATATATATATATATATATATATGGAAGAATGTATTCCCGATGTTGTTCAAACATCAACACCCCCTCTCAACAAGGGAGACATTCTCAACCAAGGTTGTTCACTATAGGTAAACCCCCATGAGTGAATGTTAGCATGATGCTAACTAACACTTGGAAAACATCTCAAGCACCTTAAGTCCATATTATTCCTTGTCATGATCAAGGAAGGACTACGTCTGGGCCCATTTATCACAAGTGCACCTTTATGATAAATCAATCCTATCTCCCTTGGTATGCAGCCCAATCTAGGAGAAGTTATGCCCGATGTTGAAACATCAACACTCCCTCTTAGCTAGGGAAGTATCTTTCCATAGTAGTACACAACTATTGTCCAGAGACACACAGTCTTTGTCAGTAGTACACAACCACCATAGTAGAAAAAGGTTTTCCACACATGGCACTTCCATGTGGACTTTTAGAGGCTACACCCTCTAAAAAAACTATGGTCAACTCCCATAATGTGTGATGTCAAGGGTCAACTCCCTTGACATGTCCTCAAGTGCTCTCCACATGGGATGTTGGGTTATAAGCCCAAATGCACTTATCCCTTCTCAAATAAGTGTCTGCACAGATAAAATCAACTCAATTCATAGAGGAGTACAATCCAGAGAATGTTTTTCAAACATGGCACTCCCATGTGGGCTTCTAGAGGCTACACCCTTTAGAAACACTAGGGTCAACTCCCATAGTGTGTGAAGTCAAGGGTCAATTCCCTTGACATGTCCTCATGTGCTCTCCACATGGGACATTGGGCTATAAGCCCAAACCCACTTATCCCTTCTAAGATAAGTGTCATCACAGATCAATTCACTTCAGTCACAGAGGAGTATGATCTGGAGAATGTTTCAAGAAAATGCAAACATTAACACTCCATTTCAGTGAGGGATACATTCTCTACCACACCAAGTCTGTCACAGAAGTACTCGAACTTCATATTGGTAAGGGGTTTGGTAAGAACATCAAAAACCTGCTCATCTGTAGGAAGGTATTGCACCAATACGGCCTTCCTCTGCACCATGTCTCAAATGTAATGGTACTTGACCTCAATGTGTTTTGATTTGTCATGAAACACTAGATTATCTGAGAGCTTCAAACAGATCTGGTTATCACAATGAATAACGGTGGAATCTAACACATGTCCAAATAAATCTATAAGGAGCTTGCAAAGCCACACTACTTCACGGACTGCCACACTTAATGCAATGTACTCTGCTTCTAGAGTACTCAAGGCCACGGAAGTTTGTTTCATTCTACAATAGGAAACCATGGCAGATCCCAAACTGAAGAAACACCCAGAGGTGCTCTTCCTATCTACTGCGCTCCCTGCCCAATCAGAGTCAGTATATCCCTGCAATCTCATGTCAATACTAGAAGTATATCTCAAACCATGTCCAATTGTTCTTCGCAGGTCTCTCAACACATGCTTCACAGCAATCCATTGTGTTTGTCTCAGTTGGCTCATAAATTGGCTAAGTGCACTCACTACATAGCAAATATTTGGTCTGGTGTTAACTAGATACATCAATGATCCAATCAGTTGTCTGTACGGGGTCGATCAATCTCGTCGGAATCAGAAGAAGACACACATAGTTTCTTCGGATTCATCACCATTGGTGTAGCCATGGGTTTACAGTTTAGCATCCCAAACTTTTTTAATATCTCAACTGTGTACTTCCCCTTACTTAGGAAGATCTTATCAGTTCTTTGCCACACCTCTAATCCCAAGAAGTAGTGCATCATACCAAGGTCCTTCATCTCGAACTCAGAGGCCAACACATACTTTCATTCAATAATAAGGCTCTCTGTACCGGTGAGGAATAAATCATCAACATAGAGGACAAAAATCAAGACCTCACCATTAACAGTCTTGTAGTATAGGTTGGGATCAGCAACACTTTTTTTGAAGCCCAAACTCATCAGGTGTCCAACAATCCTTGCATACCAAGCTTGAGGTTTATTCTTGAGTCCATACAGGGCCTTCTTCAACCTACACACATGAGACTCCTTCTCATGTATGACGAAACCATCTGGTTTCTCGATGTATATTTCTTCCTCAATCTATCCATTGAGAAAGGTTGTCTTCACATGCATCTGATGTAGTTTCCAACCCATGGATGCTACAAGGGAAATAATCGTCTGGATAGAAGTGTATCGAGCAACAGGAGCAAATGTCTCCTCATAATCTATTCCCTCCACCTGAGAGAATCCTCTAGCAACAAATATTGCTTTGTGCTTCTCGATGCTTCTGTCAACTATATGTTTGATCTTATAGATCCATTTGGAAGTCACTACAGACTTCCTTTCAGGTATCGAAACAATATCCCACATATCATTCTTCATGATGGACTAATACTCCTCCATCATCGCATCTCTCCATACTAGTTGACTAGATGCCTCCTCATAACATGAAGGCTCGAAATCAATGATGTGGCTCATAAATGCAGTATAGCATGAATATCTATGAGGTCTCTTGCTCTCTCGGAAGGTACCATGAGGAGTTGCATGTCCTTCTGCCTCCTACAGAGTCTGGCGAGCCCATATAGGTCTCTTCTGACCTACTACACTATCTCTCGGAACATCAACTGGAGGTACATGATGAATGGGATCAATAGGTTCAACTATCTCCCTCTGAACTATTGGAGGGTGAGGGGGAGAATGAACCTTCTCTTCTTCTTTCTCACTATCAATATCCATGTGAGATCCTCTAGATCTCATGAAGGCTACCTCCTCCTCAAAGGTAACATCTTTGTTCACCTCAATTTGTCTCTGACCAGGGATGTAGATCCGATATGCCTTCGAAGACTCATTGTACCCCACAAATGTACCCTTTCTTCCTGAATGGTCTAGCTTGGTCCTTTTCTCTTTGGGTATATGAATGTATACTGGACACCCAAATATCCTCAAGTGTCCAACCTCAGGCTTCACTCCATTGAAGGCCTCCTTGGGAGTCATGTTCCCTACAGTCTTATGAGGACTTTTGTTCTGAACATACACTGCAGTCATGGATGCTTCTACCCACAAAAACATAGGTAAATGTTGATCATGAATCATTGCCTTGAATGCCTCAATAATAGATCTGTTCTTCCTCTCTGCAAACCCATTTTGTTGAGGGTTGTAAGGAACAGTGTACTCCCTCTTGATCCCTGCCTCAATGCAGAAATCACTGAAATCCTGGGAGATGTATTCTCCTCCATTATCTGATCTCAATACTTTAATATTCTTTCTAGTCAGCTTTTTGACCTGTGCTTTGTACTCCTGAAATCTAGCAAGGAATCCATCCTTGGTATTCAATAAGTAAATCCAAGTCTTTCGAGAGTGGTCATCAATGAAGATCACATAGTATAGGTGTCCACTTAAGGAAGCAACTGTCATGGGTCCACATAAATCTATATGAACAAAGTCTAAGATCCCCTTGGATCTACTGTCACTGCTCAAAAAGGACCTCTTGGAATTATTTCCAAGAGCACAACCTCTGCAAATTCCATCATGTTCAACATGGATCTTTGGAAGTCCTGTCACCATATTCCCCAGAGCAAGAAGAGCTCTATAATGTAAATGAGCAAGTCTCCTATGCCATAGTTCACTCAAACTAATATAATCATGTATTAGGGCCTAAACTGGTCAAACAGTCAATCTGTACAATCTGTCCTCTCGAACACCAATCACCCGTGAAGAATCCATACTAGAGTTCTTGTTCCATGCAAGAAATTTTCCATCAGAGAAATAAACTGTGTAGCCTTTTTTCTCTAAGGATGAAATAGAGACAAGGTTCCTTCTCATCCCAGGTACAAATAATGCATCACTCAAATGGAGTGGGGTGCTAGAATCCAATTGGAAAGAGGTGGATCCAACTCCCTTCACAGTATATCTCGCATCATCACCAAGTATAACATGCAAACGAGATTCTTTCTCTACTAGATCTGTAAGGTGATCTTTATATCTAGTCATATGTCTAGAAGCACCATTGTCAATCAACCAAACATCATTACTAGTAGGAACCATACTTGAGAGGGATGAAATGAAGAAGAACTCTTCATCATTCATGCTTGCATTCCTTGACTTCCTCTGAGGTGGTTCTAAATCAACATTAGCAGTGGAAGCATGTTGTTTTCCTTTCTTCCATGTAGGAAAAATTTTCGCATAGTGGCCATACTTTCCACATTTGAAGCACTGAACCTTTGTCATGTCCTTCTTGTGCTCAAAAGTTGGTGCTAACTTCCATCCTTTAAAGGTTTTGACGAAACCTCTTCTTTTTCCTTTTATTTTCCTTGCACGAGTGGCAAGGGCTTGATTTTCATCATGATGGGAACATTGCATGCCTCTAGCTGCAAGTCTAGTCTCCTCTTAAGTACAATCTGCCCATAAACAATCAAACTTGGGAAATTTGGATCGCCCACTGATACTTTGAATGAATGGCTCCCAATGGCTTGGAAGACCATTAAGGGTAATCATGACAAGTTCTCTATCAGAGATGATTTCACCAATAGCACCCAACTGAACTCTGGTCTCTGAAATATTCATGAAGAAGGTGGCAACTGTATTAGACTTCGTCATCTTCAGATTTTGAAGTTGGTGTCTCAAGACAAGTGCTCTTTTGGTGTTGTTACTCTCAAACAACTTATTCAAGGCGTCGTACATCTACTTAGTTGTCTTCAAGTTGGATATGTGAGGGATTAAATGGTCTCTCACATAATAGATGATTATTTTTCTAGCTTTTGCATCATTCTTCCTCCATTGTGATTTTTCTGCATCATCAGCTGATTCGGGTACAACTTCTTCAACACACTTCATGAGTTCACTCTCTTCTAAAGTGATGAGCAATCTAGTTGTCCAAGAACTGAAGTTGGTTGTTCCATCAAGCCTATCTTCCACCAAAATACGGTTCACCATGGTTGTTGGAAGAGTGCAAAAATTTTAGCCTGAGTTGTAGTTGCAACAAAACAATGAATTGCAGGAAAGTTATGACGAGTTGTTGTAGAAGGTCAATGCATGTGCAATAGTCTTCTGTCAAGAATGTTTCTCTGATACCATGTTGGATTTTAATGTTGTTCAATTACATTCAGTAACTTTATAAATTTACTTGAACTGAAGCATAAACCATGAACAATAGTAGTAATAATAACCAAGATCACAAGAAGAATAACCATGCACAGAGACACGAGTACAATAGAAAATGCTTATATTAAATTGATGTTATTACAATGATGAGAGTTTCATATATATAGAACATATGGTGACCAACCATGAAAGGATGTGTCACTTGGATAATAAGTAACTATTTATTTACTA